>CABFOW010003231.1:0-79161 GCA_902141385.1 Timema californicum
TACTTTAAACAGAACTACCAACTTATGCATAAAAATGTACCAGTATTAATAATACATAAATGTTAAATTGCTATACCAACATTATTGACGTCAAGTATTGCGGACTTAAGCTTTTATCTCTTAAATGGGCTGAGATATAGTGTCTTTTTCAATAAGATATCTTGTGGACTTGTAGTTATTTTTGATAATAAGATATCTTTTGGACTTTGGACGCATCAGGCGGGACCATAAGGGGGATAAGCAGTGAAATCAAAGAACCATTCAATAATTTAACATCTTTACGTAACGCTTTTCTATATTGGTCTATGTTATTCCATTATTGATGTATACGATTTATGATTCATCGCACACCTCTACCTAAGCGCTTTCAGTACCCTTTAATTCCGGTTTCTGGTGTAGGTGCATCGTTGGCGAGCGCTCACCGAAAGACTCTTGATTAGACAGCGCAAAGCTATTATTTTTGTTTGTAATATACCGCGCAGCGACTCCTAAAAACTGAGGCAGAAATTATTACAAAAGACCATTACACGTGTTACGTGTTGATAGTTCTGCTTTCCGCTTTGAGCTTACAATTATGTACAATATTTGATTTTAATATTTGTTTGTCTCGAGAATTGGCAAATGGCTGTGCTGTTTTTAAATCAGTACGTAAATTCACCGTCTGCTGCTATGTACCCCTCATACGTGAAATTTGAGGCTAATCTCTGCCACGTTCCTCCGTCACATGGCCGAGTGAAAGTCAAGGGGGGCAAACGAAGGTACTGTTGATGGGCCAAGCTGCGGTTCCGTGGAGGGGCCTGGCTGGGAATTGGCGTCCACTGGCGGTGGGTTATCTGGGTCTTCGGCGCTGGTAGCGGGGGAATCATACGGATGGCAGCCTCTTCGGTGACTGGTAGGACAAAGTGGGCGTGTCTGAAGCAGTTGGAGATTACCGCTGGTCTCACGGCGCTCCAACTGGCGACGATTCTCTCCATGGCCCTGCACATGTCCAACTTTTTGATCTCCTTGCCCATGTCAAGATTCCACACCATACTCCACACAAGCATCTTGCGGAAATTCACCTTTACCTGCTGGATTATTCCCTGGTCAAGGGGCTAAAGTATGCTGGTGTTGTTCTTTGACAGAAACACCAGTTCAATGTTCCTGAGTTTGTCGAGATGATATACGGGGCAATTGTCGATGAAGAGCACGACTTTTCTATTTGCAGCGTCCATCTTCGAATTAAAGCCTTAAAGCCACCTCGTGAATACCCCCGAGGTCATCCATGCCTTCTTAATAAAATCATAGTCACAGAGCAAGATGTTGCCCTTGAAACCCCGGGGTTTCTTGAACTTCCCGATCATGAGGGGCTTCATCTTATCGATGCCATCCATGTTGCAGTAGGGAAGGATGGTGAGGCGCTTCTTGTTCCTCTTCGCACCCTTGCAATTATCCCCTTTTACAGAAATGTGATCTCACATGAGGTTGTAGAACATCCCCAGATCATCAGCGTTGTATACATCTTGAGGCTGATATCGCCTAAGGATGTTTTGGAGCAAGGGCATCCACTCCCTCACCGGTGTTGGGTTGACTGATGCGCTTTCACCGACGACCTTGTGGCTGGAAATTGTGACGCACTTTGAAGCGCTCTAGACACCTATTTGAACATTTATTTTTCTATACCCAACCTCAGGGCAAATTCATCAGCCTTCCTCTGCATCATCGGTCCGTTTATAGGCGCGTTTTGCGCTCTGTGCTGGCTGAACCACTTCAGCAGTCTGATCCAAATTCGGATAATCGCAACGCAGCTACCTAAATAAATACAATAAATACAACATACACAAGACTGTAGCCAGAGAGGGCTTTGGGGCTTCAATACCCCCAAAAAATTTTATGGACAGAATCTATATGGCTTTATTTATGGTTCAAACAATATAAAAATTAAGATACGAATACAAATTCGGGGGCTGTGTTATCATAAAAATCATTCCAAAGAGATCTTCAAAAAGTGTTTAATATTGAGAATTTTTCCAAGCCTTCAGCAGCTATGGGGTTATTTTACCATGAAAAAACCCACTTCAGAGAGCTTCTAGAACTGTTTATCATTTAGAATGTATTCTAGCTTCCGGCAATTGGGGGATGTGCCCACCAAATCACTCCTTTTTTACATATTTGTCTAGTGGATTGGCTTATAAGAAAAAAGTTTCAATTAGACATATTTAAAACAGATAAGCTATACTGGCCTTTATGTGGAAATGTTTTTAAAATTGGTTTGATAGCCTACCACTAGAAACTATTTATAGTTTGTTTTTAATCATAATCACTGTAATCTTGTCAGTGATGTTATAATTCATAGTTTTTCATTGGCATTGGTTTAGTTTCACCCACAACACTTTATATAATATAAAAGTAATATAAAAAATGTTTTCATATTAAATAGGACCAATAAGTTTGTACCATATATTTATTTACAATACAAATATAAATATTGACAAACTGTTTTCCTATGAATAAATGCAATATAATTAATTTATAATTATAGCAATAGATAAGTTATATAATTATTTCATTTTTTTTAATACAATTCTTAGAAAAAATGACATATAATTGCATGAACAAATGTGTTGATACATATATAACTCTTTAAACTATTAAATTAAATCTTTGCTTTGATAATACCCGTATCACATGACACTAGCTCATAATTGAAATCCAGTGTGCTAGCAAAAATAGCTAGCACGTCCTTATCTAGCATCATATGAATAAGAAAAGTATACTAGTTCTGCCACTTGGTACTGGCTACCATACTAGTTGTGAGGATAGAACAGGCGCTATTTTCGTACTAGTTCCAACAATAGTCTGTATAATTCGACCAATCAATGCACGCTGAGACTGAGTATAGGGAAAGGGCAGAAATGGTGCCAACATGGTCATCGGATGTGATTTTGTTGTTGGCAGAAAATTATTCTAACCATCCTTGTTTATATAATACCAACTTGCGACAATATATGTAATATATATTTAATTAAAAGCATGTCATCTAAAAATGACAAATTGTGTTCCAGACCAAATTTTAATCTAAATAAACTTTATAGCATGCCAACCGTGGATGATGTTTTTTTAGAATATAAATTGAAAGTGAATCCAATTGGTCAATGAGAGAGAGGAGTCATATTGGTTTGGGTATATTGAGAGGACAAGTGTGGGTCAAGTGGATGAAGGTAGAGTGTGGAGATCAAAAGGAAAGCGTAGGCCATTTAAGATGTGGCTAAACGTTGTAAATGAATTTATGAAAAATAGAAACAATAAGCGTGTCAAGAATAAAAGGGCATGTATGACACTGTATGGATATTTTTAAGAGAAGAGAGTATGCAAGAATAGGGAAGTAAGTGAGGATGGATTAAGTATGGAGTTGTTATCTGAGTTGTATGCACAGTTTTTTGCTTACCCCATATGAGACTGTCGTGATTTGGTATGTATATATAATGTAAAAAGATAGACACTACCACCTTAATAATATATTATGTGAAATTAATATTTGAATAGATTCACATAAAATGTGTTTGTTCCCATTTAGCCAATTTTTTTAAATCAATGTATTAAATTGCATATGGACATTTGATCAGTGTTTTGTCAATTAACATTTAACATATAGATTTAAGTGATCATGGGGAATATTTAATTTACTGAACATAGACACTCAAAATATATTCTAATTTACTCCATATAACCCAATACATGGTTAAGAAAATTAATGTAGATCTAACAATAATGTGAAAATCTATATAATCGAAGTAGAACTTAAAATACTCTGATGATCAATTCAATTGCAATTACAATAGTGTGTATAATACAAAAATGTATATTTTTAAGGTTATTTTTAGTAATTCCTGAAAATAATTATTTTAAATAAGGATATATATATAATTTTTAAGTAAAGGTGACCAGATTTAAACACTAATAAGCTGGAAGTATAATTATAGTAAAACCTTGTTAATCTGAACTAAATGGTACCAAACCTTGTTCAGATTAAATGGGTAGCTACAGTAAAGTCAGCATGGAGGTAGAGTATTTTCACATATTTTAAATGCGTTGAATGTTTTTTTAAAAATCTAAAATCATTTGACTGATGTTGAAAACAATATTAAGTAGGGTACCGCTTTAAGGAGTTTCACTAATATAGCGGTTTTAAACTATATACATGTTCACTATGTTCAGTGCTTGTCTCACTTCTCCAGTGTTTTACAGCAGGACTTGCCCAGTGAATTAACTTTGGACACTATTTGATGTCGGTAATTCAGTCTGTTTACAGTAGTGATGAGCACTATTGAACGGTTTTAACTATCAAATGATCATTCACTTGTTTTTGTCTGTGCCCTATATGATAATGTGAACATGTTATTAAGATTTTATATGCATTTGAAAGTTTAAAAAAAGGCTATATTACACTTTACAGTGATTTCCACTTTAGAATGAGGCTCTGGAACCTAACCTGCCATATGAGCAGGGCCATACTGTATGTACTGTAGTTTTACATTTACAGTATACTTTTTACAGTAATGTAGCTATTTCTAGTTAGAGGAAAACACATAACTTAGTGACAACAACATTTATTTATTATAACTGTTTCTTACAATTCTCTTTTAAGTATGAGTTTGTTAACCAATAAACTATATTTCATTTTACACCATTTATTCCCCCACTACCCTTCTGATTTGCCAAAATTGTTTTCTATTCAGAACTTTAGAATACTTAGGGTTGACAGGGTTTTACTATGTATAATTTCCATTGCTTTATAGTAAAGAAATATTTATTTAACAAGAAGTCAAAACAACATTTTATTTATAAAGTATTAGTTAATTTCTCACACAAAGCATTTTTTTGTTTTTATTGACATATAAAACATGGGCATGAATTATTTCTCTCTATCCATCTTTATGATCGATAATAACCAATATATTACACATCTGGGAATGTTTACAACACCCATTCAGTTTAGCATAGTGTGACGATCGTAAATGTTTCGTCGTTGTTCACGGACTTGTTTCTTCCATTTGTCTTGTTGGTGGCCGACTCTGTTGAGAACATTACTTCGAACTCCCATCGCGTGAGAGCTGCCAACTGCAACATTGCTATTTGTCTCTTCCTAAAATGAAAAGGTGCAATTTTAAGCTGATCTTGTACTTATGCAATGAATATAAAAAAAATATGTTAGCATACTTGTAAAGCTGTGGTTCTTAAAGAGCATACTGCAAAATTCTTGATTTTATGTTAGTGTTGATCAAAAATAATAATTAAAAGTAGTTTCATTCAATAATAATTTTGTTTAAATAAATAGGAGAAAAATGTCTGAAAGCTTTAATATATTTATTTTACAGAGAATTGAATGGCTTACAATCAAAGAATTTAGTAATTAACAGGTAGTTTGAGCCTGTCATAGCTTACACCTAGGTTCAAATCATGGTTGACTAGAGAACAAATGCAAACACATTTTTTGTCAAAGTAAGAAAAGTCTGTGTGCACATGCATGGTTGAGTCTACCGTAGTGTTGCCAACTTTCAGGTTCAGTGTGCCGTACAAAACAAGTATGTGCTGTGAGTAAAATAAAATTGAAAATCACTAATGTAGAGAGATGGGAGGTATAAATATCCATTTTGAAAACATAAGACCTTTAAGAGGTAATAGGTTAATGATTGGCATCTTTGAGCCCTCAAGCAATGTTGAAAAAATACCCTAATAAATTGAGTGTTTTGATAAGATAATTTAAAGCTTAAAAACACTAAATTAAATTGTTAATAAATTTGTAGTCTTACCTCTTCATTTGTGTGTTCTTGATAACTGCCTTTTGCTCTCTTATTGAGAAGCGGATCCAAGCAAATCAAAAAGAGCATGTAGATGACCAACAAAGAAATCACCCAAATAACAATTATCACAACAACCTGAAATGTGGAATCAAATATATGCATTATTTAAGGTTCTAACTTTTTTCCCCCTTACATTTTTAGAAATAGATTAAACGGTACAGCTATTTATTGTTTATAGTTATACCATTATATTTTTCAAAGGGCATGAAAATTAAGAAATAATCACCAACCATCTCCAGCCTGTGGCCAGGTCAGTTTAGAAAAGTGCCTCCATCTTTCTCTATCCTTCTACCATTCTTCTCACCTTAGCTACACATTTCCTGTTATTTGCTTCTCCCATCTCTTTCTTGGCCTCCTTTCATCCTCCATTCTTATCACATGCCTCTACCATCTTGGTCTTGCTTTCTCTACTAGATTATGTACTTTCTCTCTCTCTACTCCCATTCCTTTCTCGATATCTTCATTCGTTATCTTGTTTCTCCTTGTGACAGCTAACATAATCTTCCCCATTTTAATTCTCTTGTCTTACTTTCCTAATCTCTCTTACATTCAATGTCCATATTTCTGCTGCATATGTGACAATGAGTACAAAGTACACCTGTATAACACTTGCTTACACTTCAAGAGGACTTTTCTTCGCCATAGAAAGTCTCTTACACACCTAAAAAAAACTCTCCTTCCTACTTCCACCATTCACACTTCCAAGATACTTTAGGTTCTATACTTTTCTGAGCTCTATTCCTTCCAACTGTATAGCTAAACTCAGCATTATCTTCTTCCTTGTCATTACTCACTTCACATCTACCTATACTAAATTCCATTTCACACTCTTTAACTTCCCTCATTTCATTCCTTTAGCTTTTCCTGCAATTCTTATTCCTACTTCCCCCATACCACCAAGTCATCAGAAAACAACATGACTAATTATTTCCTTGCAGAGTTTTTCTGCCACTTTATTAACGGCCATTTCTATTGCCATTACAGATAGTAATGTTGAAAGAGCACTCCCTTGCTTCACTCCATATTTTATTTGGCACCACTCCATTCTCCCATTCTCTGTCTTAGCACAGCTCCTGTTATACATGCTTTTCACTCTCATTAAAACTCCTCTTTCCACTTTGGCCTCCTCCATCGCTTTCCGAACTTTATTTCTATTCACACTTTCATGTCTTCTCAACCTTCATAAATCACATCAACATGTCTTTCCTAGATTCATACCTTGCTTCTTTCCATCAGTTGTTGTATGGCAAAGAACAAGTCTATTGTAGACCTCTGTTCACGAAACCTGTGATGTTCTCCTCCCCATCTTCCTTTAATTTCATTTCTTAACCTTCTTTTCAGTATCTTATCATATACTTTTGTATAGTGGCACATCAGCGTTATTTTCCTATAATTTGTACACCTCTTGTCTCCTTTCTTAAAAATAAGTATTATAACTTCCTTCTTCCGGTAACTTATCTTCCGTAATCACTATCAGCATCCTGTATAACAAATGTATACCTGCTTCACCTGCAGTTATTATCATTTCCACAGTCAGTTCGTCCACACCCAGCGAGTGCTTTTCCTTGTTTCCTTCTCTTCGATGTGTTCTCTATTTCTTTCCATATGAGACCTCTTTCCTCCTATTCTTCTATTTCTTCCTGTTCCTATGTTTCACTCTCATCCTGTTCCTCTTCTGGGTTGAACATCATCTCAAAATATCTCATCCATAGTTCCTTTTATTCTTCTGTCTTCAACATTATTCCCGCTACAACCCTAATTATGACTTATCTTTTCTCCCCCGGTTTCTTACCTGGCTATATAACACCTTCTTACTTCCTTCCAAATCTCATTCCAGCGTTTCTGCCCATTTTTACATCCAATCCTTCCTGGATTCCTGTACCCCTCACCAGCTTTGCTCTTTCCTCATTCCTATTCTTAAAACTTATTCTGAATGCTTTATTCTTTTCCGCTGTTTCCTTCCCCATATTGTTCCAAAAGGGTGTCTCCTTCCACTTCTTATCACTTTTCGTCCCTAATACCTTCTCTGCAGCTCCCACCAATCGTTTCTTAAGCCTTTCCAATTTCAACCCTACCCTTTGCAATACATTTTTGAGCATTAAGCTTCTAGCGTTTCTTAGGTATAGCTCTTTCCTCTTCATTTTTTAGCCTCCACACCCTTATTATTTTTTCTTGTCTTAATTTCTCCTACATTCCCATCCCTTTGTGTCTGCCACCAACAACCTGTGCTGTGGTTACTATCTAAGGACACACATGGTATTACCTTGATGTTTATGGTCTGCCTTTTTTATATCTTCATTCATCAGAAAATAATCTATCAGTGACCTATGTTCTCCATCCCAGCTGTATCTAGTGATCTTATGGCTTTCTCTGTCCTCCTTATACCAGCTATTTGCAACTTTTATTTTATTTATATCTTACACATAACTCCAACAGCCTTCCACCCTTCTAGTTTCTCTCTCCCAGTCCTTCTTTCCCTAACACCTCTTTAAACCCTATCTATTTTCTTACTTTTGCATTATTATCCCCCACAACTACCTACCATTCAAGGTCTTCCTCAAACTTGTCCTTTTCTTATGATGGACACCCCAAATGTGGGACATACATTTGTAACATCTTTACCTATTTTACTCTATCCGTTACTGCCATCTTTATTATCTGGTCATTCATAACTACCTGCTGTCCTCTCAGTAAAAAGTTCTCTCTGTAGTCCAGAGCAGATTAAGTAATGTAAATTCCAAATCCTTACAAAGGAATATTGTCAAATATGGTGGTGCCTTAAAGGACTAATTTGGCCTAAATGCATAAAATGAAATCATTTGCCGAGAAATTATCTGGGATCGGAGAGTAAAACAAACAACTAAGATGGCATAACAAGGGTTTATTAATGGTACAAAGTATATTAAAGTTATTTAATTTGTTTTGTGCGCTGTATGTCACCATCCATTCAAGTTATCTGCATATTTATATAACTGGGATAGGAATGGGAAAGGTAGAGTTTAAAGAAAACATAGCTACACATGTGCGGAGTTTGGAAAAGTTTTTTTTTAAAACCTTAGCACTCTCAAATGAGATTTGAACCCCGATATCATCACCGACAGTTCAGTCTATTTAAAACGTGATGCCTTAAACTATTCAATCAGTGATGCAGATGAGCGGTCTAACCCTTTAAGTGTCCCAAGCTGATGTGATCAGCTTTGCCTTCTACTGTTAAAAGTGCCACGAGCCAATTTGATAGTCTTTCAAGATTTGCTTTAGTTCTGGTGTAAACCGATAGATAAGGTAGGAGTGTAGGCTGGTATTAAACTAGAACCTTAACATTTTCCTCTTATAGAACAGTACATGCAGATAAAAATGATAATCTGAAAAATTGCTTCATTAATAACAGTAGGCAAATTTTCTTTTACAACCTTATAAAAATTGTGAGATTGCAGTGGGTACTCTTTGCACACAAATCCATAATAGATGTGGTACTAAAAGGGTCAAGTGCCAGTTTATATCACAATCTGTGGCATCCCCCAGTTGCAGAGCTAACCGAGTATAGTTGCTTATGCCTACCAGAATGGCACCAAAGCCAATCTGAAAATAATAGTGAATGTCGAGGAAACACAAACCTGGATGATGGTAGTGTTTCTGCTCTCATACTTGCACTCACATCTGGGACAGAACTCTTGTTCCTTTCCTTTGATGTCATTAGCAACTTGGGGTAGTACAACACTGTCACAGTTGCTGTGAAATATGATACATTCATGTTATATACATACTTATACAAGCAGACTCTAGGTCGGCACTATTTTATTGATACAGAATTTCTTGTGTTTCCCAAGTTTTACAAAAGGAATAATTTCCATTTTTCCAGACATTTTAGAACAAGGATATTCAACATTTTTTTGTTAGTGTACCCCAGATTTAATTTCTCTTTAACTATGTACCACCAAAAAAGTTGGTGCATGAGGCATGTTTTACATATTCTATAACCTACACCTAAAATAAATTACATCCAAATTAATGTATTTAATAATAAATTTTGAATAAGATATACATATATATTTATATCTGTAGCCTGGTTGAATACCCTGGTTTTAGAGAGTAGAATAGCAGAATGAAACTTAATTCTTTATAAAAATAGCTATCATGAATTCCTGTGGTTGGTGTTAAGAACGAGATGCTCTGACATTGATGTCAAAATGTACAAAGTTGTTAAACTAACCAATATTTCAGGAAAAAAAAAAGTATGACATGTTCAAAACAGATTGCTAAAGTTCTTCAGTTTACTTTTTCTTCTATATACAAAGATGTGTGCGCTATTTTTTTAGCATCGCATCTTGCTACTTGTTTGGGTTATTCACTTATGTACTATATATGCTGATGTGTTAGGGATGAGAAAGGTTGAGTTTAGAGGAAGTGTACTTGCATTTGTATGAAGGCCATGTGGAAAACCACTTAGAAAAAAATACCTCTAATACACTCTACTTGGATTCTAACCTCAATCTCATAATCAGCAGTCCTGTATATTGTGAGTGTAACACCTTAGACCAGGGGTCAGTAAATGGTCGATTGAAATTGACATGTCTATCTTGTGGAAATTTTCAGTTGATTAAATAGTAAAACTAAATTGTCATTACTTTTTCAGTCGTTCTTAGTAATTTCATGAGAACATTAAGTAGTTTTCTATGAAAATATCCATTTTATTACTCTGTATATTTTTTCTAGAAAAGTGGGCATATGAGTATTTGAGGAAAGGTTGATTTTAAGGGACTAATATAATATGTATGGAAGAAAATAATCAAAAGTAGAATGTAGAAATGATGGATTATTAAGTTTATAAAATGATTGTGGCCCAAAAGGTTGCAGACCCCTGCCTAAGACCATGCAACCCCCGCTCCTAACTGCCATTCAATTTCCCAAATATTCCAGTATTTGTTCAGTTTAGGTAGATGAAAGAGAAGAACAAATAAAATACACCCACTTCAGTGGCCAAATGGTCTAACAAGTCACTCTTGTGTTAGAATGAACTGCTAATGACTGGGATATTGGGGTTCGAAACCCAGTTGGGTCTACTGAGGGTGGTTTTCCCTAAACAGTTTTACACTCGCCTTCCACTAAATGTGAATAGATTGCCTCTAAAATGCTTCCTTCCTTGTCCTTACCCCCTTATAGTATTCATCATGTAGCTCAGTCGAGAGCGTGTTTACATACTGTGCTGGCGATATCAAGTCAAATTCCGCACAGGGTCAAAAAATATATTGCCTATGTAGACAAAATGTTAAACTTACCAAGTCTGGTTTAGCAGATGACAAGAAAGTCAATGTTCGATTGCCGGCCGCCATGTGTACTGGAGTTTTTTATTTTTCCTAAGTAATTTCCCACTCTATCGCCAAGCAAATGTGGGTATCTTTCCTCTACTTACTAAAGTATACCTTCCTTGGCCCTACTTCACTTAGTGTATTTAGATGCAAATTACCCAGATGTATGTATGTGTATATATATATACACACACACACACTGAGAGAAAGAGAGAGTCGCTGCTCCCTTTCTCGTGGGCTGGATGGCTTAGTGGGATTTGTTTTATTATTATCACCGTGTCTTACTACCCGTGTGGGTTATATGCAAGGAGGTTTTTTTGATCTTGTTTATTGAAATAGATTAATTACTATATAAGTGCATAAATGCAAATAAATGAAAGAGTTTGAAAAAAAGTTCTAGTTCTATTACTGTTCCTATTCAGAAGTTCCATGCCCTTAATTATCTTCGGTGTTATAACTCTAACTGGTCTCAAACACACAGCCGCCCGGCGTTGCACGGTTGTTGTCTAACTCAGATTTCTAAGAGTTTGGGGCATCCTCTGTGCTGAACAGGGACTCAAGCTGTGGAATATTCTCCCCACAAGTTGCTGTTATTTGGTAGCTGAATATGTAAAGCACTTAGAAGTAACCCCCTAAGAGCTAGCGTCCTTCTGCAGCTTTCTCTCAAGAGGTCTAAAACTCACCGTTATATACCAAAACAAGAGGGGTGTTTCTCCTAAGTTGCTAATTTTTCCAATACTCTTGTGTTATGCTAATTGGCAAATCAATCTATACTAATTAATTACTCAAGGAACACCCAATAAACAATAACAAAAGGATCTGATTATAAGTGAAAAGATATAATTTATATGAAATATAAGGAAAATATTAAAGATAGAAAAATATTTTTAATTAGAGAAAACTATAATGAGATTATAAGAGTTTGAATAGTCATGGATAGTAACAAGTCTGAATAATACATATTGCATTATATAAGAGAAAAAATATACTGAATAGAATAATGGCAAACCTATAGCAAAAACTTTAACTTATAATTCTTATTAATGTATGTGAAAAAGAACATACATTAATAAGAATTATAAGTTAAAGTTTTTGCTATAGGTTCGCCATTATTCTATTCAGTATATCTTTTCTCCTATATAATGTAATATGTATTATTCAGACTTGTTACTATCCATAACTATTCAAACTCTTATAATCTCAATATAGTTTTCTATAATTAAAAATATTTTTCTATCTTTAATTTTTTCCTCATATTTCATATAAATTATATCTTTTCACTTATAATTAGATCCTTTTGTTATTGTTTATTGGGTGTTCCTTGAATAATTAATTAGTATCATTATAGTTCTCTTTACTAAATCACCATTAATATAACTAATAAAATCAATTTATGTTTTTATAAACATTATCGGGTACGAATATGTGACTTCTGATTCATAGCTGTTGAAAGTATAAGTTCTAGGCTTACATTATTTTTGCATGCTCTAGATTTATTAAGGGTGCAAGCTATGACAATATGTATAACCCTAAACTTTTACACAAAATGACTACCAGCGAGTGGTGTGTCTTAGCTTAGCTAGAATTATTACCGAACACTCTTCACTTGCAGATACAACACTGCAGGAACAACAGATACCAGTAAGCCAATGGTAATAGTCAGGGTACATTAATGAACATAGCTCTAGTTCAAGGCATCGTGAAGGTTCGTTACATGACCCTAAACAGAGCAAATATTGTCAGTTGAAAATATAGGCAATATAATTCGCTGGGACAAATTATTATGTATGTGAGGCACAGCATGGTAGATCGCCAAAAGCTAGATTTTTTTAACATCCATTGAACATTTACTATCAACCCTGAAAGTTTGTGTAAATTAAATTAAAATGTACAAACAAAAACAGAAAATGTCTTAACTCAAATTAATTTTGGTTTGGTGGTTCCATTTTAAAATTCATAAAGATAAATTTTCATATAGATAAACTGAATAAAAATAATCACAATTTTTTATAAACATTTGTGACAAATGAAAAAGAAGAAATAATGTGTTGCTAATAAAAAACTTAATAACAAACTCTGACATTCCTTACCATTTGTTTGGAGGCACATTGCTGATATATAATTTCCTATTTGACGTTGTACCATTAACTACCGATGGATTCGGGCAAACACATTTACACCTGGCATCATCATAGGACTGTGCCTGAAAAAAGTAAAATCATGTCAAGACATTATAAGCATCATCATATCCTACACCGTTCCCTCTATGGGTTGGCAAAGGAAGTCCCTCCACCAACTTTGATAACCTCAGACATTAAAAGCTCAACTAGATTATACATCATCTAACTCACACTGTGAAAATATTAAGTGTGTATCTCATACATACACTAGAAATATAATGTGGACACTACTTACAAGCATTCCACTTAGAGGGGGATGCAAAGAACATGATAAAAGACGGGCTGTGGAGTTTGAGTCGGTAAAAATGCACCAACTCTGGCTTTAAAATAAAAATTCATAGTATTATACCAATATAAGGTAAATAACTAAATATATAATTTTAATTCTATGCATGTTTTATTTTTTAGTCCTGAGTAAATACTTGACAAATTTGTTTAAATATACATCCACAATGTCAAAGAAGCATGCCATAAAGTAATCTGTATTGGAGCATTTCATTGCAGTAAATATGTTATTATTAACTTGCCTAATATAAATTAGCCATTTATGAAGGAGTCAAGAGTCTAACAATAGAAAAATAAAGGAGTTAAAAGTCAATGGCTTGGTATAGCTCTAGAGAAAAGGCTAGTGTTTTATTGGTTTTTATAGCAAAACTTTTTTGGTTAAAATAAAAAAATATTTCATAAGTAAAAACATAGGCCTAGTTTAATTTTCTTCCCGAGGTGATATCAACAGTTTGTGAATATACGTGATGAGCATTTAAAAATGATGAAAAAAGGTTGTTGTTAAATTCCAGAACACCCTTGACAGACATTCAAGTAGCCTACTGTTGATATCACCATGTGAATAAAATTAAACTAAATGTTTTTATTGGAGCAATAATTTATTTATTTTGACCCAAAAACTGCATTAGCACTTAATTTTTCTTGCATCCCCTAAATCCCAACATTAAGAGAATAAAATCTTACAAGTATTTTCTTGTCTAGCTCAGAGGGTGTCCTGAGGGATCAGTTCAAGACCACTGGATATTCAGCAAGGGGAAAAACCACACAACTCACCTCACTATGTTAAAGAAATCCTGCTATCTTGTAAAGAAAAACAATAGCCTACTCAAAATACAACACTTTCTCATAGCTTGGGAAAGGTGGTACAGGGGCAGCTTAAGGGTCGAGCAAAGCGGGCAACTACCCGGGACATTAGCTTGAGGGGACACCAAAGTACCAACATAGCAAGGGAGTGATATTAAAATATTCTCCGAACCTAGCATAGCCTGGGTGTAATAGTTGAGTTGCTAAGCATAAAAATCATTCACTTTTTGATACTAAACTTACATTTTACGTATTAGTGTACAGTTTTTTGTGGTGAGTGAAAGAGAATATGCACTCTTAAAAAGTTATTTTACATTTGCCATCTTAAAAAACACCCAGTACAAATGTTTTTTGCAAATATAACTTAATCAATTCCCGTCAAAGTGTTTGTTATATTGTGTGTTGAATAATCTTGCAATGAAGCGTTTGGAGTAGACTCTATATTTAACTACCATTTGTGAAGTTTCCATTCCTATCATACCTAGGTTACTTTAGGTTAGGGGATTGTTTTAATATTTTGCTAGAGTACAAATACTATGGGGAAATATGGTATTTGACAGCTGTCAGAAGATTTAAAAACAATTTAAAAAAAATTACAATCAAAAATCAATTGTTTTTTGTGAAAGTTTTGACTGCCAAAAGTGATAACAAATCAATAGGCCTGTATAAGGTTTTGCAGATTATTTGGTTTGGTGAATGGATACATGAAAGTATATATATGGTAACTTTTGCTAGCTGTCAATTACCACCACCAGCATCGTAAATAAACTAGATATTATCTACTGGTTATATAGAGGAAGGCAAAAAGCAATCTCACCCACCCCCAAAATTTATCTCAGGCCATGATTGAGGTAGTACCAGTAATGTAAATGCAAAATTAAAAGAGAACACAAACAATATAAGTTATAATTTAATAGAAATTAAAACCTTTAGCAAAATCCCTACATATGGCGTACCTAATTTATAGGTTTACTATTAAGATTGTATTAAGGGGGAAAAAAACTGTTAAAAAAGTATAATAATAAATTTAAAGGTAAAAATTAAAATTTTAACATAAATTTTAATTAATAATGATAATAATAATATTTAGCACTGCGTCTTACTACCCGTTTGAGTTATACGCTTTAAGTACTAATTACCCTAATGGATTAGGAATTGGGAAGGTTGAATTAGAGGAAGTGAACCCGCATTTGTGTGGAGAGAAAGTGGAAAACCATTTAGGAAAAACCACCCCCAGTTCACCCGACCGAGATTCGAACCTCGATCTCCCCGTCCTCAGCAGTCGAGCTCAACACGACAAGCGTGTTAGCCAACTACGCCACCGAGGCGGGTATAAATTTTAATTCAAAAGGTAAAATGATGTTTAAATAAAATAGTTGATCAGATTAGGAAATTCTTTATTTATTCAAGAATACTAATAATAAACAAATCTTATTTTATTGTTGGATATTTAAAGTTTAATAGAATTTATATGATGCAGTGAATTTAATATAATATCATGAAGTGTTCTAAAATAGTTCTTCTTTCATAAAATAAGCAAAATGTTGATGGATGAACAATAACTTAGATCTCACCAATTGTTGATTCTTCAGGACCATGGAGAAAATAAGGCTCAGTAAGAAAAGAAAGATAATCTGGCCTTTACTTACTGATAACTTTCCACAAATAGCCTAAATACATTTATATGTCACTTGAGGACTTAAGGTCCTCGCACATCGGCATAGTATCGTATACGTATGGTGCCAGTACAGTAGCAGTATGGTATTGTATCGCCGCGATGGTCCCACACACAGAGATGGTAGATACGACGTATGCCCCACGAGCTTGTTTCCCCCACCACACCTTACAATTCTCCTTCGCCACCTGAGGGCAGCACAGTTAAAATAAGCGAGTGTATTGTTGCTGTTATGTTAATTACAATGAGTGACACCTTGTCTTCTTCCTCTGACGAGGACAATGTGGTAGCGGATATGTTGCTGGAGCCAGAGAAAAAGAAGTGGATACATGATATCGATAAGAAAAGAAAAGTGTTTAGAGAGTTTTTTACACTGTTTGAGGATTTGATCCACGATGATAAAAAGTTTTTCTTATACTTCAGAATGAGTTATGCTAAATTTTGTGAGCTTTTAGAAATTGTTGAGCCCCATATCACAAAAAGAGATACAAACTACAGGGGAGCTATAACCGCCAGAGAAAGATTGGCAGTTACTTTGAGGTAATATTCATTCACGAGCTAATTTTACCTAGATGACAGCTCGAAATGTTACTAGAAGTAATCCCTAATATATCACTACGCCAACAGCTGACATCTATCACTTTGGATGACTCTAATGAAAACAGTTGGTAATATATTAATGTGATAGTTAACTACAGTAATTTAGCCCAATATTATTTATATATTTATTTAAGGTCAGACACAAAGTTTATTTATAGTTTTATTCCCCTTAAAAAAATATTAACACCACTTTCCCAAAAACTTCTAACGAACATAACTTCAAAATAGCCACTGACGAATCTAAACCTATGATTGAACATAACGGTAAACAAGTTTTTTACAATGATGCAGACACGCAGTTGATGAAAATATTTTATTCAGTTAAATATTTCAAAATACGATAAAATGATCATAAAATCATTTATTGTACGTAACAAAAATGACAACAATTTTTTCTTTTCCAAGTAAATACGATGCTTGTATTAAAAAGTATTGATGTGTATACTATATTACACAAAATCAGTAATGTTTCAAAACGAAAAATAAGTACTTTTAATTATGTTTAAAATATTGTTTCGGGTTGGATAAAATGAAATTATTTAAAAAAATGAAATAGTATGAGAAAACTTTTTCTGAGAGGGGATGATGAAAATCTGTGGCAAGGAGAGCTTGAAGCCACTGTTACGGTCTTGGGTCTTGTAAATTTGCCCAGGATGGGGATAAGGGGTGGTGAAACAGCTATATCCGTCAGGGACAAGCTGAAAGATGTCTTCACTTCGCCTGAAGGCAGTGTACACTGGCAGCGTATGGTGTATAGAGGCCGGCAGAACATGCCTCAACCATCAGCTGATGATAACTGACACACGATGAAAGGCGAAGCAAAAGTTAAACAAAATGTGTGAAAAAACATATTTTTAGTTGAATTTTATTTTTGTTCTAATTATCAGATTACAACCAGAAACTATACTGTATTCTTCTAGACACTAATGTATAAGTTGTATATTTGACTAGCGTAGTTGATGTTGTATATTAGACTAGAGTAGTCAAGACATATGACTAGAGCAGTTATGAAATATTGTGAATGATATATATGTGAGTGCAGAGAAGGAGAAGGGTTGACTTTTTGTTAATAATCAAATGTGTATTGTGTTCTTTATATACGAATAAATAAAATAATAAAACACAAACATAACAATACTACAGATATTGTTTTAAAATCACTAATTTCCCATGTTTAAAATAATAATTATTTGCTTAGTAATAGTATAGTAAAAATAATGTGTATCAAACATTTCCAAATATACTTTCCTAAGAATTAATTTACTAAATGAACAAACTTCTACTACCACTCTTCCAATGATGAATGGACTGTAGTTAATACTATAACACATAAACACTATTTTTTAACAAGCATAAACAATAAACAATGTCAGCAAAGTTAATTTAAAGGATAATATATTTTATTTAATCATGTTAGTAAAAGCCTATGGCCTGTTTTGTAAAGAATGGTTAAATAGTATGGTCTGGTCTCAACTGACGTTCAACAATAGGTAAATTATATCATACTTGTACAATTTAGTAATAAATTTAAATATGCCTACCTGTTCAATGTAGACACTCGCTAATTTCGGCCTATGCATTGTCCTTGTAATTGGTGTCATAATAAAATGGATCTCCAATGTCATAAATAACTTTGTACTCTTGTAAAACAATAATTAGCTCCTCTTCAAAATTGCCCATTTTACAACTTACAACTCAAATACAAAACAAAAACAATAGGATGTGAGGAGGGAGTGTGTGAGAAGGTGTAGTATGAGGTAGATAACGGCCGCCATGACTGTACCATACGTCTACGATACTATGCTTCTACCATGGTGCTACGACAGTTGTTGGTGTGCGCAGCTCTATAACAAAAAATGGCAAGAGAAAAACATACGATACTTGTACGACACTGTACGTATACGATACTATGCCGGTGTGAGAGGACCTTAAGCTTCACTTTTTGCTCATATAGAACACTCAAAACCATTTAGTTAACATAATTTAACAAATTTAGAAGGATCACTTTTTATGTCCCTTCCTAGCCATTTTCAGAAACAAAAACAGAGGACACCAACTTTATTTAAATCATGTTTTGTATTACCGGTATTTTATTCCAGAACATATTCCTATTTTAAATTTAAACCTGCAAAAAATGTCTGTGAATTCTCCTTTTATAAAAAAAAAGTTGCTGGATTACCTGTCAAATAATCACCATTAACAACAATACAGTAGATAAATCACAAAATAAACAATGAAATATAAATTTAAAATATTTAGAGTGAACTTTATCATAATAATTAAATGAATTAAATAATAATAATCATCATCATTGAGCACCGTGCCTTACTACCCATTCGAGTTGTACGCACTTACACTAATTTGTACCGGTATGGTGATTGTGAATTGAAATGGAGGATCTACAGTTTAACGTGGAATCCAAACCACGGTGGGGTTTGGCAACCAGAAGTCTGACACCTTACCCTACACCGCCAGGCCACCAGTAGTACAATAAATATACACATATTTATATAGAATTAAAATAATAAAATCTTACACTTCTAAACAAAGAACGTGGACAAAGCCCGCCTAAGTGAAGTAGTTAACTAATGTGCTAGTCATGTTGAGCTAAACTGCCTAAGACAGGGAGATCGAGGTTCGAATCTCGGTCGGGTGAACTGGGGGTGGTTTTTCCTAAATGTTTTTCCTCTTTCCCGCCATGCAAAGGCTCACTTCTTCTTATTATTATTAGCATCGCGTTTTACTACCCGTTCGGGTTATACGCACACTTCCTCTTAACCCTTCCTAATTCATTAGCATAATTAGTATTTAAGCATACAACCCGAACAGGTAGTAAGACGTGGTACTAAAAAAAGAATTGGGACGCTTTTAGTTCAGCAACCAGTCCCCATAATATAAATGACAGTGGTAAAAGAATCAATATTTATTATAAATAAATGAAATACCATAGTCCACTAGTTCCAAAGATAGCCACTCTAAAATTAAAAGATTATTTACCTAAAGAAAATCTACCCTAGTTTCAAAGATGGTGGAATCCATTTGAACCAAATATAAAAAATGAAAAATATAAGGATTTCAGAAAATACACAAGTAAATTAAGTTATAATTTATTGTATTTAAAGACAAAATAAATGGTAACTATTAAACATATTATCATAACTTCTAGCCAACTTAGAGTACTCGAAATTTCATGGCTGCCTGAACGTAGGCTCGCTCTTCAGAATTTCTGTATTATTATTGTGTGTAGGCCTACTAATAAGAATACATTTTTGATTGTTATATTAAAAAGAAAAAGTGTGTTGGCTCTTGTGAATAGGTGTACTACCCTTTAGATACCATTCTCAAAATAAGGATGAGCACAATGACTGGGCGAATGTACATTGTATTTTTATGGTAGGCTTAACTACTTCACAGTTTGTTTATTTCATGATAGTTGCCATCAATATTTAATTAATTAGAGCCCAAGTATGAAAATATAGCGGTGTTGCATCAGGTGCAATCAATCACAATTCATACAAATATGGATTATGTTTATTTTTATTGTATTATAATTTTCGCAAATGACCCTATGTAGGCCGTATATGTATAGTACTAGGCCCAAGGGTTTGTTGGATCCTCAACAGTTCCAGCGTCGGCTGTAAAGCCTAGGCAGCTAAAGAGACGTACTAGGGAAATGAGGTAGTTCTTGTTGCTTTCCTCACTACTGAGCAAGAAGACACATCAGTCTGACAAGCCCATAGAAATTACAAAGACTGACTGTATATTGAATGTTACTACCTCGTGTAAGTGAAAAGTTTTGGTTTTTTGTTTTGCATTAAAATGAGCAAAGAGCTCGTTACAGAAATAATAGTAGAAACATTAGGATGTGTAATTAGTTGAGAAATTAAACCAATGTGCTAATGGAAATGAGATTTTTATACAAATGAGCATAAAGATAGTCTAAGAAAGAAATAATTACAAATAATAATAATAGTTCTAATAAACAATAGCTTAAGCAACCTGAAATAAATAAACATAATGAAAAGGGGTTACAGCACCTAGTCAAAACAACTTCTTACATAAGTTCATGAAAAAGTAATATTACATAGTGAAACGATAATCTTATTAAGCTAAAACTAGGATACTTGGTTCGTTCTTATTTAAAAAAAAAAGCCTTTCCCTTGAGTCTGTACAATAAAGAAATGTACATGAAACTTGTAGTTTATTGAAACACTTCACTGTAGCCTTATTGAAAAAACAGAACCATTAGTAGTAAAATACAAACCTTTATTGTGACTATTTGCGCTACTAGTACAAGAAAAAGGCCAATGCATATTTTATAGTACATGCTGTACAATTAAAAAGTATTTATATTAAAATGTTTCAAATTTCACTATAAGATAATTAATCTGACATTAAATGCGTTAAGTTTAATCCCTCAGAATATTACATTGGAAGGACAGTTAGTACGTTTTATATGATGATAATAATAGTTTTAAGGTCAACCACTTTAGCGCTGTTGTTTTAGTGAAAAAAAACTTTTATTATCTGTTCATTAGAAATAGTTACTTTAGGACACGAAGGTCTTAATATTTACTATTTTCTTGTAAAATAAACCTATTAATTTAAGTGACACGGCGATTTTTTTATAAAAATGTTAACCAAACTAAACTGTTCTGAAAAATTATCCATAAAATATTGTTTATGTCACTTTGTTTATTAGTGATCGTGTCTGAAATATTTTATCTTGACGTTGATACAAATGACTGTGAACAAAATATCATTTGAGAGAGTTAATACGTTTAAATATTTAAGAACAATTTTAACCAACAATAACAATCTTAGATTGTAAACTAGGAAAATAATATAGTTGGAAAATGCATGTTATTACTAGTTTAGTAAAGGTGAATTCACATGTACGCTGAAATATGAAAGCAGTACATTAAGTCCGCAGCTCTTTGTATTATTATTATTAGCACCGCGTCTTACTACCCGTTCGGGTTATACGCACTTACGCTAATGTGTAATGGTAGGGTGAATTGTGAGATGAAATGAAGGACCTATAGTTTAACGTGGAATCCGAACCATGGTGGAGGCCTGGCATTCCCCACATTCACAAGAAGCTCTTTGTAGAGATGGGAAAAACTGCTCCTTTAATGGAGCAGGAGCAATCTATTACTGCTCTACTACTGTACCTGTTCCTTTTACCTGCTCCTTTTTGTCATAGTGACAGTATTCATACCTACTCCCAGCCTAGTTTTTTTTAGCGCCGCGTCTACTGCCCGTTCGGGTTTTACGCATTTATGCCAATTACGCTAATGTGTTAGGGATGAATATTATTGATTCTAGAGGAATTGTACCCACATTTAATTGGAATGAGAGTGGAAAATCACCCTCAGTGCGCCCAACTGGAATCGAACCTCAATCTCGCTGTCGTCTGCAGTCCATTCTAGTGCGAAAGAGAAGCCAGAGACCAGAGGCTGGCAACCTTTTTGATAATGTGGGCTTTATTGGTTTTTAAAAATTGTTTAGCTAAATTTTTTAAGTTCAACTTTACATTTCCCAATTAGTAATTAGCTATTAAGTCCAGTTTTTGAACAAATTGTTTGCTAAATATTTTGTGGGCTAGATAAACTCAGTAAGTCGGTAGATTGCTGACCTTTGCCTTAAATCATTTGATCACCAAGTGGGTCGCTTCAATATCATTCATCAACATAACAATTTATTGTGAGAATATATTACATACTGTGCTTGTATTGTGGAAATAATGTTTTGTACTACGAAAGCTTTCCCCTTCAAAAACTCATTTGTGACTCCCCAAACCAACTCTAAGCTAGGCATATATAATAAATAAGTAGAGTTGCGCCGGACCTGATCTCAGCATTCTGACAAGAACACAAAGCATCCACTTCCTTTATACTGTACGACTGCTCCAAAAATCTCTGTAGCATAAAGGAACAAGGTTACCCTGGACCTGTTACAGCGCTGTCTGTGCCATAGACGAGGAGCAAGGTTACTTTGGACCTGTTCTAGCGCTACCTGTGACAGATAGACGAGGAACAAGTTTACTCCAGACCTGTTACAGCGTATATTTTATCCGTGGACCAGTGACAAAAAAGGAACAGCTCCTTTCGTCTGTCAGGAACAGATTGTGAATGTGACGTCAGAGTAGCAGTGACAAAGGAGAAGGTTGTGATTTCACAACCCATCCCTACCTCTTAGGGGTGCAGCTGTCAACATGCTCACAGAAAGCTGGGCATCTCTGTTTGCCCATGATGGATTGAAATTTCAAACATAAAAACGTGAATATTACCATCAATGCAAGTTACTGTGTTTAAAATAAAATTAGATGGTTGACTTCTGCCTGATTTTGATTTTGTCATCAATAAACCTCATGGCTTTCAATAAACTGTCGTTTTTAAATAATCATTTTTGGGATACCCCATCGTGAGAAAATTCTGTGTCGGGTCTTATTGGCAGGTTTCCTGTAGAAGTGCTGGAAAAGTTGAAATTATCTCTTCTCGAACAGTGCGGGCTACGCTAGCAACGCGGACTTCTTGTGATTCGATTAAATCAGTCACGTGACCAAATATCAGCACTGCTCTCGTTTTACAGAGAACGTGTGTATCCACAGTAAGTTGTTGAGATTTCACCTGATTTCAAGGAATGTAAAACTCAGGATGTACAAAACAATAATTTTACCGTTTCTCCTCTATGGGTGTGGAATGTGGTCTTTTACCTTAAATGACGAAAACAAATGTAGGGTGTTTGAAAACAATATTCTTATGAATATATTTGGTAAAAAAAATTGTACTAATGTGGAATGGAGGAGGTTACATAATGATGAGTTATATACCTTCTACTCATCACAAGACTTTTAGGATAATCAAGACTCGTAGATTATGGGATTACGGTGGTCAGTTAGCAGGACAATCTAGAACATTATTCAGGGTACTGACTAACAAACCCAATGGGAAGACCTAGAAAAGATGGGAGGATAACATTATAATTTACCTGAAAGAGGTAGGTTGTGCTGAGGTGGACTGAATATAGCTCGCTCAAGATATGTATATGTGGCGTACTTTTGTAAGTGTGGCTATGAACTTTTGATATCCTAAACCATAGAGTAAGTAAGTTGATAGAAATAAAAGATTTAAAATTTTGGTATAAAATATAGGGTTAGTTCTTTTGTTTTATATAGGAGGCTTTATTTTTTGTTATGGTAATTATTGTAATTATTTTTACTTAAGATGAAGACAATACATCTTTTTAATTTGAAATGTTGCCCCTCTGTAGTTTCAATGTTCATTGTGGCTCTTGTAATCAAACCAGTTTGACACATCTGCCCTAGGGCATTAGGAACCCTAAAGTTCATAGCCGCACTTACAAAAGTACGCCAACTATTCCTATCTTGAGCTAGTTACATTCACTCCATCTCATCGCAGCCTATCTCTTTCAAGTCCATTATAATGTTATCCTCAACTCTGTGTGTGTTAGGTGTGCGCCGCACATATATGCCCAAAGGTAATAAAAATTAAATTATTACTCTACAAAATATTTATCTTTTAATGTTTTGCTTGCCGTCTGCACACAACAGAATATGTAATTCGGTTCCCACATAGATATAGTTTGCAATCACGTGTTAAGGTTGAGGGAGATTGGTTTTAGTTGTCTCTTGTCAATGCTTGCAGCCGCCAGCCTCTTGGTTATTTCAGTATAATTTCGTGGTTTGTGTTCTTGTCTCTTCGGAATTGCGTCTACTGGAAAGTTTGGGGATGCACAGGATAGAAGGGGTGAGGGACAGGCTTTAGCCGTAAATGTCATAGTGCGTGTGAATTGCTAATAGTTCCCGTCAGTTTTAAAGCAAGAGCGGAGCAAGGTGTACACCATGTGCAGTGTTATTCGTGTTTATTAGTCGCCGGGAGTGCAAAGTATTAGAGTGACAAATGATTTTCAAGCGGTAAACTATTGTTAGTTGTCGGGAGTGCAGAGTATTACAGTGACAAGTGAGTTTCAAGTTGTAAACTAGTTATTATTTAGGAGATAATTGACATATACCCTAAATGTAAGTGTTTGAGGACATCGGTAAAAGAAAAAGTGTTTTTTCGCTAAGTTTTAGTGAAAAACTGTAAATTTTGTAAGTAACGGTAAACCATACTCCGAGTTACCACTCTTAAAAACAGTAGTACATCAAACTTAGACAGAATTTTTTAACAGCTCATTACAAGATGGTGGAACAGTTAACTGGTTGCGAAAGAGGAATAAGTAATTGTTCTGTTAGCTTTGTTTTCTATTTTTATCAGAAGGAACCGTAAGAAATAGAAAGGATTTTGACTATAGCAAACACCTAAGTACAGCTACACAGAAACACGAAAAGACTAAAAACCACGTCCAATGTTTGTTTTTTTCAATTGTAAATGTTTGGCTAACAAGGAATGGACATCATGATTAATCATCAGTTCGATAAAAGTATCAGCCAACAAAATTAGCTTGTAAAAATAAATTGAATTATTTTAAAAACCCTGATTAATGCGGAATGCTTCCTAGGTAGACAGAAGCTTCCATTCTGAAAACATGACGAATGTAATGACTCTTTCAACAGAGGTTATTATTTAAAGTTTTTAAATGCACTTCGGTAATATGACCCTCATTTGGAAAATCATCTACAGAGCTTTAAAGTTTTTCGTGGAACTTCTACGGCTGTGCAAAATGCTCTCAATCAGGCTATCGTTGAAGTCCTCATTGATGAAATAAATAGGTATGTTCAAGTTTCAACCTTTGCTACCATACATTTGGATGAAAGTTGTGATATAACGTGCAAATCACAGCTGTCAACCGTTTTAAAATATCTATTAGATGGTTTTGCTTATGAAAGGTTTGGTAGGCTTATCGACCTTAGTAAGGACAGAACCTCAGGAAGTTTGTTTAAACATATTGTTAGCACGGTAGAAGAGTATAATTTAAAAGCTAAGTTAGTTGGGTGAACTTATGATGGAGCGTCTGTGATGGCAAGTCATTTGAATGGCTTATAAAAAAAGTTATAGTCTACGCAAATGCATTCTTTACTCATTGCTATGCCCATACACTGAATATCGTTTTGCAACAAAGTTTGACGGATATCAAAGAATGTAACTTTTTTTTTTCAAACCCGCTATGGCCTTTTTGCATTTTTCTCAAAATCACCCAGGAGAATAATAGCTCTTCAAGAATTTATTTCTAAGAAGTTGCTAACTGATACACCCGCCAGATGGGTACTTTTGTGAACGATCATTGGTTAGAGATTATTGACTTTTTTTGAAAAGGTCATCGATTGTTCCAGAGAATGGGATGCTGACAGAGTAGTTAAATCATAGGGCTTTTTGGCTTTCTTAAAGAACATAAATACAAATTTCTTACTTAAAGTATTTTCAAGATTATTTATATTAACAGATGTGTTATACAATTTACTTTTTTTTTTAAATATATATATATATATTTTGTACTGCTGTAGGAAAATAGAAGAAATTAAAAATGAGACTCAACGAGCAAGTGATACTGCCTTTGATACGCTTTAGTATGTAGCATTTGGGAGGAGGGGAGAAGAATTTGAATCACCTACTAATAAACGACGTCGTGGTTGTATAGAAAAAGATACATGTCAACAACTGCATTTTGAATTATTTTTTTAAACATTAGTGTGCGCACAGAAACAAGGTTTGGGGCTTTAAAGAAACTTGATTATTTCCAACTTCTTTATGAGCAAAAGGATACCAGTTTGAATGCAAATTTTCCAGAGGACCTAATCAATAAATTATTAAATTATTAGACTTTATGAAGGAATGTCTGAGTGTGTATAAATAAAGAATGAACTTGTGGTACGCTACTTTATTGTTCGGATGAGTTCTGCAATAAGTCAGTTCATTAGTTAATGCAGTTTTTAGTTGAAAATGGTCTTAGTGCAAGCTTTAAAGAGATGTTCAATCTGCCAGAATTGATTATGACTTCCGGCAACTACTTACCACCTCTGTTGAAATATTGTTTTCACTTAACACTGTAAATCCTGCTTATTGTAATCTACGGGCCTTGAAAATCCTAGAAATGTGTTCCTTTTTTTTTACCAATTTTAAATACCATTACAGTTTAATATTATTTTGGAGAGAAAAGAAATTGTAATTTAAAATTATAGTAATTTTCCTAGTTTGTTTAACAACACAATTGTATTTGGTCTTAAACTTTCAAAAAGATCACATTAATTAACAACAATAGTATTAAAAACTATTATAGTATGGGGGTTAGAAAGAAATTAATAGTCGAGTAAATATAGAAAGCACATTAATCGACTATATCGATCGCAACAAACAATCGGTAAAGTTAAAGATCGATTTTTTTGCCAGATAGCTTTTATATTTAAAAGCAGTAGACTTTTAAAATGTTTTCAAATACTAAAGGTGATCATTCGTTTGTAAAAGATTTTCTTGCAGGTGGAATTGCAGCAGCAGTTGCGAAAACTGCTGTAGCGCCGATTGAACGTGTCAAATTACTTTTGCAAGTTCAACATGTATCAAAACAAATTCCTGTTGAGAAACAATACAAAGGTAACAAACACTCAACAATTTCTGATTTTTAACTAACGTTTTACCTTTAAATTTAAAATGCATTTTCTTGCATCAATATATTTTAAATATTAGCTTATCACCTAATTTAACAACATTTACACTATGCATTCATCGAACATAATTATGAACATAATCCAAACTAATTGGTGCAACAATGAATATCTATACTTAACATTCAAGTTGGTAGTTCTCTTAATATTTAAAGTAGCATTTCAGGAAACATAAAAATATGTAGTCATCCGTTTAATTAGGCCTATATTTAATTTAACTTTGCTGAAACAATTTCTTATTTTAATGTTCATTTCCTTCATATAATGTGACCTTAAACCAATTTTATTAAAGTTTTTTTGTTTGTTTTAGTTTAAATAATATTTCTTTGTGTTGTAGGCTACATCATATAAAATATTCACTGATTGTTATAGCTTAATGTGTAACAAACTACTTGAAATCATTCCCTTCATTAACAATATTCAATATAATAATTTATAGACCACCTAATTATAATACTCAATCGTTTTTAACCTTCTTGGAAAATAAAATTAATACATTAAAACAAAATAAAAAAAATCTCATCATTGATGACATGAATATTAATGTTAAAGACTTAAATCAGACTTCTCATGAATACCTTGGCTTATTAGCGGCAAATGGATATGAATGTATTAACACCCGCTATCCAACTAGAATATGTACAACTGATTATCTACCAAACAGGCATTCTTGCTTACAAAATAATTAAAAATAAACTTAAAAGTAGCCACACTTTTGAATTAACCCAAACAGGTCATCATACTAGAGGCTCAATTAAAATATATCATGAATCTTTTAACACTGTAAACTACGAAACAAATTCAACATTAAATAAAATGACTATAGTATATAACGCAATTCCAACAGATATCACTGGTCTACCTGAACTGAAATTTTTTTTAAAACATTATAAAAATGTTTGTCAGTAAACAACTTTAAACTTAAATACCGAAATTTTGAACAGTTATTGACTTCCTTTTCTATATTTATCATTAACATAGGTCTTCAATACTATAAAATTACCTTATGTAAGAACCTCTTACTATTTTATTTCCTGTATTTACCTGCATGTATTGTTTATTTTTGTAATAATGTTTCTGCAACTTTTAACTTTTATTCTTATCTCAATGTACTTTCTTATAAATTATTTGCTACTATTATTATTTTTTTCTCATTTTTTATATGCTTATTTTTATTTATATTGTGTTTATCTTACAGTTATTGATAAAATTTATTAATAAATATTATCACACATTTTTTTCAAAATTATCTTATCAGTAATATTGTACTGATACTGCTGTCTTTCATTGTTTTGTGTATTCATCTAAAAAATTCTTTTGATTTTGATTAACTTTATTTCATGTTAAAATGTTCATGTCTTATTAATCTGTTAAAATTTAAACCTATGTAATACTACAAATTCTGTAAAATCATAATCCTAGAAGTGAGCTATTGCTCTTTGGATAATGTAAGTAATTTATTGAATTAATAAAAAAAAAAATATGTTCAGTGAAATCAATTCATCTGATGAACAATATTATAGATTTAAATATAGTAAAGTTTCTCTCTATTCAATGTACAAAGCTGTTAATTTATATTTTACTATATTTACTGCATTTTAAAATATAATTTGTTTGGAGACTTATACCATGAACACTTACTTTTCCCCTAACACAAAAACTAGATCTTGGGTGTAGCTTTTGTGAATAATATAACAATAATTTGTTACCTAGTTATAACAAATATTAACTTAAGAGAAGTTTAGGCTACGGTATACGAATTTTTAAAAAATATATTTTTTTCCCATAGATCCTGTACCATAGTTTGGTAATATTTTTAAAATATATTTTGTAGCCTCGGTGGCCACATTGTCTAAGGCGTCACTCTCATTTTAGACTAGACTACTGATGACAGGGATATTGGGGTTTGAATCCCGGTCGGGTGTAGGTTTACTGAGGGTGGTTTTTCTTAAATAGGTTTTCACTTTTTCCCACACAAATGTGCGTACATTTTCTATAAATCCAACTTATAGGATATACATGTCCTATGTTCAGCTCCGCCAGGTACTCAAACCAGGCCTGGTACCAGGGACAAAGCTTCAATGGTGCCAAAACCTTGTTTGTCTAGAGGGAGGTGAATTAGCTTAGCCAAATAAAAAGGCTTTTTTTAGGGGTTTGACTACAGAGCTTAAGGAGAGCCTGGGGACTCTAGGCGAATGTTTGAAAATATAATACACCTAGAAGATATTTGGAATATTCCTTGTCTGATGTTTTTTTTGTCATTGTTCCTTTCTCTAAGCTATTTGGAGCAATCCCTCTACAGATTTTTTAAAAAATTTGATTGTCGCTATAAGCTATTTAAAGTGGTCTTTGTCTGTAATCTTTTCAAAACTTGGGTGGCTATTTTATAAGCTTCTCCCAGTAAATTTTTGAAAATTTGAGGCCTCTTGAAGCTATTTGTAAAAGTCTTGAAAGTTTTTTTTTAATTTGATGTTTCCAGAAGATATTTAGATTAGATCTTTTCCAGAAAATTTTGGAAAATTGGATGCATCTAGAAGCTATTTGAAGTGGTTGTCACATGGAAATGTTTAGCAAATTAGAAACTACTTAGAATTGTCGAAGTTACACACGACAAATTATTGAAAATCGGATACCAATATAGACTATTTAGGATGGTCCTCACCTATATTTTTCTTAAATTAAATGCCTCTCATCACTAATTGGAATTGTTCTTCCCTGCCAAAGATTTGAAAATGTAATGCCTCTAGAAGCTATTTAGAGTTTTATAAAATACCAATTTTCAGCTTAATATTTAATTTAAGAGGAGAGTGAAATAAATCCACATAGGGGTAAGTTTACTCAAGGTGAGAGAGCGAGTTTATTCCAATCGAGAGGTGGAAACAAATTATTTCCCTAAAGGGAGGAAGCTCCCACCCCCTTTACCCTGACATGCCACCATTGCTTGACTTATATTTGTAATTTTTTTCTAATGGTTAGTCACTTATGGTTATGAAAAACAAAAGCAATGTACACACATTAAACTGTAACTGAACAATGACATATTATGCTCATGATAGAATACTTAGATTTAAATTAAATTTTATTTACCACTCTACTTCCTTAATGTGGCCAATTTAATTTAAGTTCAAAAATAATATATTTCTTGAAATTTCCAAATACTTTGAAACGAAGGAAAAGACTGTGCCGAAACAACACTACCATTGTAACAAACGCCAGTAAGTTACTATTGAGGAAATCCCAACTGATAGGCTGGGCATGCACTGTTTCTAAGTATGAATAGGCATTTTATTTTATTAACTACATCGGATCTTGGGCTCAGGGCCATGGGAGTCTCAGGCTCAGTAATATGGTACCAATAGCCCCCTTCCCCCTCGTAGTGGGCCTGCCTAGGTTAATAGGTAAAGTAAACCTATAAAGGTGTCTAGTCAAGGCCATAGCCAGCCAATAATTTCAAGGGTTGTTGGTGGGCACACCCCCAATTGCTGGAAGCTAGAAAAAATTCTAAATGATAAACAGTTCTAGAAGCTCTCTGAGGTGTTTTTTTTTTTCATGGTAAAATAACCCCATAGCTGCCGAAGGCAAAGAAAATTTCTAAATATTTAACACTGCTAGAAGTTCTCTGAAGTGCTTTTTATGGTAATACAGCCCCCTAATTTGTATTTGTATCTTAATTTTAATATTGTTTGAACCTTAAATAAAGTCATATATATTTTGTTCATAAAATTTCATAGGGGGTTTGAACCCCCAAACCCGCCCCCCCCCCTCCCGGCTACGGCCTTGTGTCTAGTAGACTGGAAAAAATACATAAATTGGTTGTTTTGAATGTACTTAAAATTATATATTCAAGGGTGTAGAAAGCTAATTTTCCTGGGGGAGGGGACTCTAAACTTGTACCTTTGTCCAGTAAAAGTTTATATATATTTACGGACAATTCCTAGAGGAGGAGGGCTCATCAATTTCTATTTGGGGGGAGGGCGGGAGGGTCCAGACCCCCAACCCTTCTTTTCCTATGCCCTTGTAAATATTTAAAAAATAAATTAAAAAAAGTTTGCTACAAACATGCAAAAGACATTCATTCAAATACCTACCGAGTAATTATAAAATAGTGTAAGAATGATTGATTACCCCCCATCCCCTGCTCCCTCAATTTCGATAATAATATGTATAGCCTAGGTTATTTAGTCAACCACATTCTGGTATTTTAGCTCCGTCTATAACTTGACACAAATTAATCTAATGAATGTTTAATATTGGTTAAAATTTACATTCTGTGGGGGTAAAAACAAAGTATTACCATAGCCTAGCTTATTCAAATAAAGTTGAACTCATGGTCAAATGACTAACAAAAAATTGTACTAAATTACTTTTGAACTGAATTAATTGTAATATCTAATTACTCTTTAGCAGCCGCATCTTACTACCTATTCAGGTTATACACATTTTTACTAATTATAATAATTAGTTAAGGATGAAGAAGACTAAATTTAGAGGGAGTGTACAAGCACTTGCATAGAAACAGAGTGGAAAACAATTTATTTTAAACCTCAGTACACCTGACTGATATTTGAACCTCAATCTCTCTATCATCGGCAGTATATTGTAAGAGTGAGCTCTGTTAGGTAATTGATATAACACTTGTTTGGTAGGGCCCCATTTGAGTGTGGGGGGGAATAAATTTGGAGGCTCGGTGGATGGCAAGAAATTAAAAGGTAGGTTCAGCGAGTTACCATGTACTAAGTGGGAGGCAGAAGGAGGGTTCAGCGAGTCATCACGGTGAACTAGGCAAGAGGATGGGAGGAGGGTTCAATGAGTTAGTGCAGTGAACCAAGTGGGAGGCAGGAAGGAGGGTTCAGCGAGTCATCACGGTGAACTAGGCAAGAGGATGGGAGGAGGGTTCAATGAGTTAGTGCAGTGAACCAAGTGGGAGGCAGGAAGGAGGGTTCAGCGAGTCATCACGGTGAACTAGGCAAGAGGATGGGAGGAGGGTTCAATGAGTTAGTGCAGTGAACCAAGTGGGAGGCAGGAAGGAGGGTTCAGCGAGTCATCACGGTGAACTAGGCAAGAGGATGGGAGGAGGGTTCAATGAGTTAGTGCAGTGAACCAAGTGGGAGGCAGGAAGGAGGGTTCAGCGAGTCATCACGGTGAACTAGGCAAGAGGATGGGAGGAGGGTTCAATGAGTTAGTGCAGTGAACCAAGTGGGAGGCAGGAAGGAGGGTTCAGCGAGTCATCACGGTGAACTAGGCAAGAGGATGGGAGGAGGGTTCAATGAGTTAGTGCAGTGAACCAAGTGGGAGGCAGGAAGGAGGGTTCAGCGAGTCATCACGGTGAACTAGGCAAGAGGATGGGAGGAGGGTTCAATGAGTTAGTGCAGTGAACCAAGTGGGAGGCAGGAAGGAGGGTTCAGCGAGTCATCACGGTGAACTAGGCAAGAGGATGGGAGGAGGGTTCAATGAGTTAGTGCAGTGAACCAAGTGGGAGGCAGGAAGGAGGGTTCAGCGAGTCATCACGGTGAACTAGGCAAGAGGATGGGAGGAGGGTTCAATGAGTTAGTGCAGTGAACCAAGTGGGAGGCAGGAAGGAGGGTTCAGCGAGTCATCACGGTGAACTAGGCAAGAGGATGGGAGGAGGGTTCAATGAGTTAGTGCAGTGAACCAAGTGGGAGGCAGGAAGGAGGGTTCAGCGAGTCATCACGGTGAACTAGGCAAGAGGATGGGAGGAGGGTTCAATGAGTTAGTGCAGTGAACCAAGTGGGAGGCAGGAAGGAGGGTTCAGCGAGTCATCACGGTGAACTAGGCAAGAGGATGGGAGGAGGGTTCAATGAGTTAGTGCAGTGAACCAAGTGGGAGGCAGGAAGGAGGGTTCAGCGAGTCATCACGGTGAACTAGGCAAGAGGATGGGAGGAGGGTTCAATGAGTTAGTGCAGTGAACCAAGTGGGAGGCAGGAAGGAGGGTTCAGCGAGTCATCACGGTGAACTAGGCAAGAGGATGGGAGGAGGGTTCAATGAGTTAGTGCAGTGAACCAAGTGGGAGGCAGGAAGGAGGGTTCAGCGAGTCATCACGGTGAACTAGGCAAGAGGATGGGAGGAGGGTTCAATGAGTTAGTGCAGTGAACCAAGTGGGAGGCAGGAAGGAGGGTTCAGCGAGTCATCACGGTGAACTAGGCAAGAGGATGGGAGGAGGGTTCAATGAGTTAGTGCAGTGAACCAAGTGGGAGGCAGGAAGGAGGGTTCAGCGAGTCATCACGGTGAACTAGGCAAGAGGATGGGAGGAGGGTTCAATGAGTTAGTGCAGTGAACCAAGTGGGAGGCAGGAAGGAGGGTTCAGCGAGTCATCACGGTGAACTAGGCAAGAGGATGGGAGGAGGGTTCAATGAGTTAGTGCAGTGAACCAAGTGGGAGGCAGGAAGGAGGGTTCAGCGAGTCATCACGGTGAACTAGGCAAGAGGATGGGAGGAGGGTTCAATGAGTTAGTGCAGTGAACCAAGTGGGAGGCAGGAAGGAGGGTTCAGCGAGTCATCACGGTGAACTAGGCAAGAGGATGGGAGGAGGGTTCAATGAGTTAGTGCAGTGAACCAAGTGGGAGGCAGGAAGGAGGGTTCAATGAGTTACTGTAGTGAACCAAGTGGGAGGCAGGAAGGAGGGTTCAGTGAGTTACTGTAGTGAACCAAGTGGGAGACAGGAAGGAGGGTTCAGTGAGTTACTGCAGTGAACCAAGTGGGAGGCAGGTAGGAGGGTTCAGTGAGTTACTGCAGTGAACCAAGTGAGAGTCAGGTAGGAGGGTTCGGCGAGTTACTGCAGTTAACCAAGTGAGAGGCAGGTAGGAGGGTTCAGCGAGTTACTGTAGTGAACCAAGTGGGAGGCAGGAAGGAGGGCTCAATGAGTTACTGTAGTGAACCAAGTGGGAGGCAGGAAGGAGGGTTCAATGAGTTACTGTAGTGAACCAAGTGGGAGGCAGGAAGGAGGGCTCAATGAGTTACTGTAGTGAACCAAGTGGAAGGCAGGTAGGAGGGTTCAGTGAGTTACTGCAGTGAACCAAGTTGGAGACAGAAAGGAGGGTTCGGCGAGTTACTGTAGTGAACCAAGTTGGAGTCAGTAAGGAGGATTCGGCGAGTTAGAATGGTCAGTTTTGACCAAGAAAGTATATGTTAACACTTTACTGCGGTTTATTACTCCAATGGGGTGGTGCAGGTTTGTCTGCTCCTCCTATTTCCCCTGGTCAGGTAGTTTGGTATCACTCAGCTCGCTGCCGAGGGGCCACGAAGAGGTGAGGTGCTTGGCTAGAGATCTATGACCCTCAGGGGTTGAACTACGAATGGGTGAAGGATAGAGCAACAGTCAACCTTGGGGATGTGAGAGTGTTACAGAGAGAGGGAGTAGAGGGGTGGTAACAACAGTAAATGCTAATATGTTAGGTTTACTCATTAACCCAAGGTCATATTTAAAGCTGTGTTAGGTCCAACACTAATTAAACAACTATATTTTTCTTTTCAACATAATTTTTTCTTTAATAAATAACTGTTAAAGACTCAATCTTAAATTTAAATGAGTAAATATTGTCAACACAATACATTTAATTTGTTTAGAACAAAAAGTGTTTTGACATATATTTTGTTTGTTTTTATTTAGGTAATCTTGATAAGGAGAGAAAATAATGCATGAGTTTTGAAATAAAAATAGTTTATATTTTATTCATAAATTTTTTGTACAAAAATGACCAAAGTTGATTTTTATAAAATTAGTCAAAAATTATTTTTTTAAAATTGCAACAGTTTGTGGAGGCTCTGGGACGCTCGCCCCTGTCGCCCTTCCTGATATCCAAACCTGCACTCCCCACTAATGCAGTTATGTGAATGCTTTTGTGCAGGAATGGTCGATTGTTTCATACGAATACCAAGAGAGCAAGGTTTTATGAGTTACTGGAGAGGTAACTTAACAAATGTGATAAGATATTTCCCTACTCAAGCTTTGAACTTTGCCTTCAAAGATACATACAAGAAAATCTTTCTTGAAGGTATTGATAAGAAGGAACATTTCTTCAAACATTTCCTAGGTAATCTAGCGGCAGGTGGAGCTGCTGGGGCCACATCCCTGTGTGTCGTGTACCCCCTGGATTATGCTCGAACAAGGTCAGTCAATAAATGTCATTTGAAACTATTTACAAAATTTTAAAAACACTTTTTTATATTATAAACATCGATAAAATTTAGTTAAAAAAATTGGATCAATTTATTAGCTTGGCTTAAAGATCTAATTTCAGAATGAAATACTGTACTTTCTAAAGATTGTACCTATTTTAATTTGTCTATGATTTATATAATTGAGTGACTACAATAAGTATGCCAATTTAATATGGAGTCATCCATAAATCACGTAACCCTGCCAAAAGTGAGCATGAGAGAGCTCTAATGTCAACATGGTGTTACAAAGGGTGGAGGATGAGTATATAACAGTGTTACATAACACAGATCTTGTGATGAAATTCAAATGTTGAAAAAATAATATTACTGTTTATGATTTCACCAGTTGGATTGGATTTCTTAGTGTTACTAGGGGGTGATGCTCAAAAGAGGCAAGAAAAAAGCGTTATGTAGTTAACGGATGACCCCTAAGTATTGGTTAAATGTTATGTACACTCCTTTTATTCTGAAAGGTAGCAGCCTTACCTTAATAGACTAAACTATTGCTCTATCCTACAATGTATGATATTGTGGAACCATGCGTGGTTAACTTATTAAACGGCGTCCAGACTATCGAGCCAAACCATGTCGCAAGCGTTAACGTCTATCATGTGTTCAGTGGAATGCTCGCAGTAAACTATTGAATGTCGACATCAAAACTAAATATCAAAGAATGTTAGAAGGCTCAGCTCGTAACTCACTGGATGGCGTTGTGAGCTGAATCTCAAAACATTCATGTGCAATTTTAAAATTGTCTTTTATTTATTACTATAACATGGTCAACAGAGTAGGTAGCAAGGGGTAGTGGGTTTGTTATATTTTTGCACTTTAGGCCCAGTCAAATTAATTAGATGCTCAAAATTACTTGGTGACATTCAAGTAAAGTTTTGTATTGAACACTAATTTCTTGAAATTTAAGGTCATGAAGCAAACTATTTCCGCTGTGTTCTGCTTGGCTGGTGTAAATTTGAGTTTGCCACCATCGTTTGTCCTGTATTTTTTTACTTTGTTTTTGAGTATGCTGAAATATATGTTACGGGAGCCAATTAAAATTTTTCACTGTCCATTGCATGTGTCATCCACCAAAGTAAATAACTTTCTGAAGCAAAATATGGCTCACAGGAAGGTTATAGGTTTGGCTCGTAGGAAAAATTGTCTGCATGTAGAAACAAAGCTCGGCTATAAGTTTGGTTCGATAGTTTGGATGCAGGTTTCTTTACCCTTTATATAACTAGAACCAGAAAACTAGAAAAGTGAACTACTTTTATGTATTCATACACAATGCATCAGAATGGTGGTGTGGCGGCACATGAGCTAAGTAACTATGACGTTTGAATTCTATTTTTTCTAAACTCTAAATTTGCTATTTGCCATATGCATCACCAGCATGCACTTATAATGTTACTGCCCATGGCAATGCAAGATTAACTATGCCGAAAAAGTCTGTGATGTTATAACACAAACTGTTTAGTTGATAGTTATAATTTGGATATCTCAAAAAGGTGGTGGAAAAAATAAGATACCGATAAATATTGAAGCAAAAATTTACACTATCAACCATACAAACAGTTGCTGTAAGCAAGGCTGTGGATTTGTTAAGTCAAACCTTCGTCAAGCTCTGGTTTAGTCTAACCAATATAGTGTGTGTTTAGTTTAACAACTTGTACTTGCAACTGATAAATAACCTCTGTGTTAGACTGCTTTGGTGGTTTATGTTCTTGCAATAAACTGGATTGCCTACAAGGGAGAAAGATCGGGAAAACAAGATTATTTTTGTTTCGTTTCTCTATTTGTATTAAATGTTTGTGGGTATAATTTTCAGGTTGGCTGTGGATATTGGCAAGGCAGGAGGTAGTGACCGTGAGTTTAAAGGTTTGAAGGACTGCCTTGTAAAAACTTTCAAATCTGATGGTCTCATTGGCTTGTACAGAGGATTCAACGTGTCTGTACAGGGAATCATCATATATCGAGCCGCTTACTTTGGCCTGTTCGATACTTCCAAGCTTCTTTTGAGTGACCCTAATCCACCATTTTATATTGCATTTCTTATTGCACAGGTTTGTTTCAACACATCTAGATAAAATAAGTATAGTTTAGATACATAAAAATAGGTCAAAACTAATTTAAATCTATAATTTCTTATTTACATTGATAAATTGATATAATCAATACTTTTGTATACAATCCATGTTAGAAAGTATAATCCTTGCTACTCAATCAAGGTTTCCTTGGATGCATTTGTAGTACAAACATTATTATTATTATTAGCACCGCGTCTTACTACCCATTCGGGTTATACGCACTTACGCTAATGTGTAATGGTAGGGTGATTGTGAGATGAAATGGAGGACCTACAGTTTAACGTGGAGTCCGAACCACGGTGGAGGCCTGGCATTCCCCACATTCACAAGATGTCTTGTAAGAGGTCAAGGAAGGGTTTGGTAATCAGATAAATCTGTGCCGGGACCAAGGATTGAACCCCGGCCACCAGCACAGAGGTCTGACACCTTACCCCTAGACCATCAGGTCACCTGTAGTACAAACAGATGATAGACAGAAAAAGAGAGATAGATGATAGAAGAATTATAAGAAATGGCCTTCTTGTGGTAACCACAAATTATTAAGACTGCTATGAACTTTAGAGTTCCTAGTGCCATAGAGTAAGTAAAGAAGTTTGACCTGTTACATTTAGGTATTTTTCTAAACTATAAGCTATTTAAACATCTTTTAAAAAAATTGTAAGGCTCTAATGCTTAAATTAAATGAGAGAGAAATGAGTACAGCTAAGAACACATTAATTATAATGTGCTAAAATAACATAAAAATATATATCTGCTTCGGTGGTTGAATGGTCTGAGTTAGCATTATCCAAAGTGTGCTCCTCAGAGCCATGGAGCTCTTTGAAACCTCTTCAGGGGTTTCTCGAGACTTTATAATCTTTGTGGGGCTGGATATTTGAAATACACTTTAACCAAAACAAAATGCTGTAATATAGTGAATGCAGAATAAGACATGTATGCAATTCCATCCATCTTTTAATAAGTCAGGTATTAAAGAAATTTTCAAAAATGTCTAACAATACCATTATTCTCACTAACAAAATTGTTTTGGATAAAATAAAAGATATATGTTTAGCAAATAATGGTTTTATATATTTTTTAAACTATTTATGAGAAAAATTAATTCAACTTATTAATGTATATTTACAAAATTTCTCCAAGTTTCAAATTCTAATGCAGTAAACATAGAACCCACTTTAACAAAATAATTTTGGAGCTTCACAATTTTTTGCAGGGATGTAAAGTTGCATAGGTAAAAAAATTGAGAATCATTGGCATAAGGCATCATGCTTCCATTTGAATGGCCTGCCGATGATGGGGAGCTCAAGGTTCAAATCCCAATCAGGTGTAATGAGGGTATTTTTCCAATTTCTCTCCATGCAAATGTGGGTAAACTTCCTTTAAATTTAAGCTTCCTTCTTCGTAACACATCAGCAGAATTAGTACAATTGAATTTAACCCAAATGGATAGTAAGATGCAGTACTAAAAACATAGGAATATTTTATATGTATATTGAAATACACATTCACTTTATCATCATCATCATCATCATCATCATCATAAATTTCCAGTCTGTGGCCAGGTCGATTTAGTAAAATTTATCTATTCTTCTCCTATCACTTACACACTTTCTGATCTGCTCCTCTCATCTCTTTCTTGGTTTCCCTTGCAGTCTTCTTCATACACACTTCATCATCATCATCATTCTTTTTGTTATTCTCTTCTTTCCCATCCATTTTATGGCCATACCATCTCTCCCGTGCTTCCTCTACTATCTTTACTTCACACCCGTTACTGTTTCACGCCTTTGGCTTGAGTCAGTTTTTTATTCAAGTAATATATTTTCCACTACCAGCTGGCTAGGCCTGTCATAGCTTCATATGCCTTATAAATAATTTAACTTACGACTAGGACAGGCACAACATCCAGTCTCTGGTTGTTAATCTATCAATGTTTTAATTTAATTGATTATAGATCTCATCAATTAATTTTAAAAGTTTTTAAATATAAACACATTAGATAGTATTCCTAAATTTAATTCACTACTTTTAAAATTATCATATTTAAATTTTAAGTTAATTTAATTGATTGATTTCATCAATGATACATTTTCAGTCATGCCAGGAATCAAACCCGGGAGGGACCCTTAGCTCGGTAGGCACACGCACTACCAACTGAGCTAAGATGTCCAACTTTATCTATCTCATATACTCCAACATGCCCATACCGTCTCGGTCACTCCATATAACACCACTCTTTCCCGGATAACTTTATTCCTAATCCTGTTTCTCCTCATGACAGCCAGTCTAGTCTAGATCATAAAGGTGGGATATAAGTAAACACAAATGATTAAGGTACGCATTTTTGCAATTTGTAAGACAAAAAAAACTTATTTTGTCAAAATAAATAAAATACTGATTCAGTATATCTAGTTTAATTTTCTACATTTTGGGATCTAAAGAGTTCTTGAATATGTCATGGGCAAGTTGACATTTTAACAGAAAACTTTGAAATGAAGATACACATCATCATTACTAACCATTTTGAGACAAAAAAAAAGTTAAAGAAAATATAGTCCTGGTAAAATTCTGCGATTTTTCTGAAAAATATTCAAAAAATGTTGGAATTAATATATGGAGAAATTAAACTAAATGTATCTACTGAATCAATATTTTATTCATTTTGGGACAAAAATTGTATTTTTTGTTTTAAAATTTAAAAAATTCACAAACTTAACTCTTGTTCTCTCCCACCCCACCTTAAGTGTGTTTAATTTCAGGCGGTGACGACAGTCTCAGGTCTGATATCGTACCCCATGGACACAGTACGTCGGCGAATGATGATGCAGTCTGGTTTGTCGAAGTCAGAAGTGATGTACAAAAACACATTCGATTGTTGGAAAAAGATCTTAAAGATGGAAGGTGCCTCTGCATTCTACAAGGGTGCTTTCTCAAACATACTGAGAGGCACTGGCTCTGCTCTGGTTCTGGTTTTTTACGATGAGTTTCAAAAGCTGCTTTATTAGCACATTTCCAGTAAAACATTGCTCATGGTTTATTCATTGATGCCTAGGGTATAATTTTTTAGTTTAGTCTCTGTTGTTTTTATTAATGGTTAAACTTGTGTATGCATTCTAAACATTATGAAAAAAATATTAGTGTGAATTAGTTTTTATTGAAAACAATGAATAAAAGTAACATTTCTTTCAGAAAATAGTATATGTAACAATCAAAACATTAATGGAAATTTGGAACAGCTCAACCACGATTATTAAATCTTAAATAAATAAAATGATAGAGTATTAGGAAAATGGTAGAGCACAAATAAAAGTAAAAACACTAATACAATATATTTACACACACTGATATTTCGATGCTATTCTATAGTATCCCCATGGCTTCTTTGGTGCTGACTGACAGCTTTGAAAAGTTACCAGACCAAATTATGTATCCCTACTCCGAACCATTTGATCTGCAAAATCACGTGTTTAGCAGTTGTCACTTCCAACATTCAAAATGTAGGTATATACCTAAATGTCGACTGTCAGAAGTCAGCTGTGAGTTGTCAGTTAGCACCAAAGAAGCCATGGGGCTACTGTAGCATCTTCCTCACTAAGTAGTGGTAATTAAACCATTATTATTACTACTTTCTGAGGAAGATGCTAGAATAGCAACGAAATATCAAAGAGTGTGTAAATATATTGTGTTAGTGTTTTTACTTTTATTTGTGCTCTAACATTTTATTTATTACAAAATGGTTTTACTTAAAGCAAAGGTATTTAATTTGTTTGTTTGGTCATATCAAAATGTAATTTGTATTCGTGTTTAAATATGCTTATGGTAGAGATTCATCTGCCCTCTAACAATATTTACAATGGTGAAAAAAATTATCTTCCACATCTGCAAGTTCAGCACAGAATTTTATAATAGTTGATTAAATGTTGTCTTTCAACAATTATGTTCCCTTGTCCAAATTGCCACCTCCAGCATGTCCTATTTTGAACTTTCTTTTTAATATCTCAAAACTTTATCTTCTTTTTTAAGGGCATTAATCAATTGTTTTCAAGTATTCCTGGTTCTCTTTGCCATCTATGAATCCAGTCAATAAGTGATTATCATGTGAGTCATCCAGTTGGCCTTTCTTAATATGCAGAATAGTTCTATTTTAATTTGCTCTTCTTACAATTACTTTAATAGTAGTAATAGTCCAATTTATCCTCTTTATTCTCCTCAAGAACCACAGCTCAAAACTTTCCAAATATTTTGTCTCCTTATTCCTCAGGATACTTGTTTCTGACTCATCTCCAGGTTCAGTTTGCTACTCAGTAGCAGCCTCTTCTTTCTGAAAGCAGCCTTGTCCACTGCTATTCATTAGGGCTCTGTGAGTACTCGTATTTCGAATTAGAGCTTGTCGATTAAGCTCAAGATAGAGAATTTTGTAGGCTCGTCATTTTCGAGCTTCTACTTGATGTAATTAATACACAATTTTTAAAATGCAATAGTAAGCATAGTCCGAGTTAATATCAGCATTTACACTTCCCATGAAGTAATCTATATTTGAGCATTTTACTGCAGTCATTACCATCATCGTGGAACCACTCCAGCTTACCAGATAGCATGTTTTTGAACAATACTGTCTGTTCAGGAACATTTCTCCTTTCATCACTCTTCTCCACCTCTTTCACTTCTTCCTTTTTCTGGTTCGTCCAACTGATCTCCTATCCCCTACCTATCTTTCCGTATACATACGTAGTGTTCTTGTTTTTACCATGGTTGAGCCATCAGTTTCATAATGGCTTTAATTTCCTCCATTGAATCCTTCACTACCAACTCCTCTTTCATGTCCTCCTTCATAATTCTCTTCTCTATGTTTACTGGAAAGGTGCTTCTTAAAAAAAATCATTTCGCGTGGTTGCAGCTTACTCCACTTTCTTAATTACGGTGCAAGTCTCCAACTGTAAGTAAGAATGAGGACAAGGTATAGCTTATAGATTCATCTTTGTTTTCCCTGGTATCTTCTTGTCCCACATTAGCTGCGGTGTCAAATTTAAGAACTTTGAACAGTTGCCATTGCTATTCTTAACTTTAATCCCCCTTGTACACTGCGTGTCTGTTCACTGTCGCAATTAATCTTCTTAAATATTTGAAATGTTTCACATCCTCTGCCTGTTGATTTTCCACCTCAATGTTTAGTGCTAATATCTGGGTCTAAAGTTTGAGGGATGGTTACTTGGATGATGCTGGAATATAAATGATTGAGATAAAACATTAAGACAACATATTTTATTATACATGGAAGAAGGTACAGGAAAGAAGGATAAAAACGCATAAAAGGAAATACAATATATCTTTTAAAATGAAAAGAACACAGTCCACACTTTACATTCTTGCCAATAGATAAAGAGGTAAGGGCTGCCTTTTGAAGAAAATGCATTGTTACCACCCAATCCCTCAGCCGAAGTTTCATTATATCGGAACTCATCAAGAGGGAATGTGATATTTGCAACATAACTTAATAAAATTGGAATCACAAAGTAAAAAAATAAAATTGGCAAAGACTGAGACACTTAGATGGGAACACATAAAAAGAAGGAATAACAAAGGCAAACATTTTTATACTAGATTTAGCTGCCAGTCTGGTGTATCCTGATTCCAATGGAGTTAATGCCATAAGTCATTCTAAAATATAACAACAAAAGCAACTGAACTTCCCATTCCCACTTTCATAATTAATTAATTCACATTACAGAATTTTAGATGATATTGCTCATTTATGTTTTCTGGAGCTCATCTCATATGAATACTACACATCATCCTGTTTTAAAGTAGAAAGTTAAAAAGTGTTTTTATGTTTCAGCATATTTTGATACTTGGAAGATATGGAGAGATTTGGCCACATGCCTTCTATATTTAGATTCATATATGAACATTAAAATTAAAGGGGATTATAAAACATTCTAGAACTACAGACATAAAGGTTTATCAATATTCCACAAATAACAATTTAAAATGCTTAAACTAAGGATATAAATAATATTTTATTAAAATACTTTAAAATAAATAAATAATTATTTGGCTAGGTCTATATGCCATTAAAATAAATTATTTAAATATTATTAAACTACTTTTTATTTGTATCGTAAAATTATTTCCAAACATAATTTGTTTTAACTAAATTAAATATTGTGAATGCTGTTAAGGGATAAACCACATAACACTGTTTGGGGGGGAGGGGGGGGGCACCTCTAATGAAAATTGGTGTTATATAGGGAGAGGGTGGATGCACAACACAGACATATAACAAATCTCATATTTAAATTTTAATGTCAAAAAAATAATACTATTGTTCATGTTTTCAACATTAATAATCAAACTCAAAGATAACTTCTAATTCTGAGTAATATTAAAAGGGTGTTGTGCTAATATGGTGTTACATTTGTGGGAGAGGAAGTCAAATAAAGTAATAAAACAGTGTTACATGATTTACGGATGATAATTGATGTAGCAAAAACAACATTTTATCATGCATACTGTCCCACTAAACAAAAATTCCAAATTATAGCACATCAATGATTGAGAGATTATTGGAACTGTCGCCTGCGCGCTGCCCTCTGCTTATCAAACCTCATCTCCATCTCTTCGAGTACTTTAGGGGTGTAACGCACAACTAGCTTTACTGAGCCCTGAGCTTGCTTCAAGAGCTCCACAGCTTTCTCATGGTTCTCGCCTTCAACCGACTGAAACACAACATTAAAATAACTTAAAACTAAAAATTATTCACCTTAATAGAAAGGTAATTAAATTAATTATTGTCTAATGGCTTAGTAATTTATAATAAAACAGTGAAAGAATATTAGTATACAGTATTACTACACTGTCTTATAACTTAAATAAAAAAGGACATTTGTAAAAACTAACATTTTTTTAAGAGGGGAAAGTTTAAATTTTAGATATGGACTCAACTTATGAAAATTTTTAAATAGCCGCACAGTTTAAGGTGTCACTTTCATAATTTATGGAACTGCCAATGACTGGGAAAGTGGGTTCAAATAACAGCTGAGTGTATTTTGGGCGGTTTTTCCCCCATAAATGGTTATCCACTCTGCTTCCATGCAAATGTGGGTACACTTCCTCTAAACTCCTCTTTATTAATAAAACAAACCAATGCTTGTTATTTCCATTCTTATTAGTATTATACTAAATTAAATTTACTTTAAAGAGGAAATAAGAGCATTGAGAAGTAATTAAAATATAATGTTAAATAAAGAATAATCAAGGGGTGGGAAAACTACCAACACTATAGCCACCTCCTTTTCACCATGTTTGGTTGAATAGTGACGGCATATATTTCCCTTTCAAGCTCATATAATCCTATTCTAAGCACTAAATACATGACAATACACCAGTGGCGCACCCTGAAATTTTCTTGGGTGGGTTTAGTGTGCACAGCGCCATAAAAACTGAAGGTGAAGACAATTTTTGACCATTAAATGCTTCTAGATGGTATTTAATTTTTGTTTATGCTAACTAGGGCAGCAAAGTACTTACAAATTACCTTAGTTTAGACCAATGAATCAAAACTATTTTTCAAGTAATTTTTCCAAATTGGTAACTTTTGGGGCACTTTTAACATGTGTAATGGTAGGCTTACATACCATGATATTTTTAGCGTTTTACTCAAAGAAAAGATTAAGTGGGGGGAGGGTAGAAAAATAAAGGGTTTTACCCTACCACCCAAAGGGGAGTCTAAGGATCCTTTTAAAAAGAAAGAAATACAAGAAAAATTGATCGACAAAGAAGCTATTTGGAGAGGTCTTTCCTTTATAAAACTTAAAAACATAAAAGATTCTTTAAGCTTTTAGAAATCGTCCATGTCCATAATTAAAAAAAACAGTTACCGCTAAAAGTTAATCAAAGTAATATTACCCGATTTATTTATTTTTCTTAATGGATGCTCTAGAAGCTATTTGGAATGGTCTTTGCCTGGAGATTTTTTGAAAGTTACATGCCTCTAGAAGCCATTAGGTATGATCCTAATCTGGCAAATTTTTGAAAATTTAATGGCTCTAGAAGCCATTTTGAGTAGTATTTTGCTGAAAATGTTTTGAAAATTAATTTGAAGTCCTGGGAGTGGGTGGAAACTGCCATATTTGTCCCCTTTCCCACTGGGTGCGAATGCATCACATTAGAAACTTTTTAAGATAAATTGCATTTATTTTTTAATATACTCTAAAGTTTTTGTAAAAAATTATGATTCTTCTTGGAAAATAAAGGAAATTTTGCATTAGGAAAATAGTGGCAACCCTGACTCATCTTTTATCTACCAGGAATGTGCCATACTAAGAAGAATTTGAAATATACCCGATAACTCACCACACCATTCACAGAAAGTAGTTGATCTCCTCGCTTTAGCCCCCCATGTCTGTCTGCTACGCCCCCAGGGATGATACGAGATATATATATGGGAGAGTTCTGCTCCTTCCCGCCCATCACATTGAATCCCAGACCCTCCTCGGTCTTGGGGAGCTCCACCACCCTGGGATGAGCATGTCCCTCACTGGCGGCAAAGGCTGCAACGGTCGCTTTGGCAGTGGCGGAAGCGCGGATATCCTGAGAGCCTTGGATGTCCACTGTTTCGTAGACATGTTCATACACCTCTCGTACAGCATTCAAGAAGTCGCTTTGAAGAACTTTTTGCAGCGCTGCGAGCTTAGTCGCTGGTACTTCACCGCCTAACAAATAAAAAAATATATATGCCTATTTAACTGCTTTGGTGTGGCATGTTCTAAGTCATCATCCTCATGTTAGAATAGAATGCCAATTGACAAAGATCGAGGTTTGAATCCCGATCAGGAGTAGAAAGGTTGGTTTTTCCTAAATGGTTTTTTACTCATACCTTCATGCAAATGCCGGTTCAACTTTCCTCATCCCTAACTCATTATTGTAATTAGTACATATGCATATAACCTGAACAGGTAGTAAGATGTGCTAAAAACATTTATTCATTTAGAAAAACTAATTAGGGATCTTCAAATCTATAATATCTAAAAACCTCATGGCTAGTGAGTAACTGTGTAACATGACCAAGCGATATCCCTGACTTTGGCGAGTAAGCCTGCATATTTCATTTTAGTTTTACTACAACATTTATAAATCATCTTAAAAGGGTTATGAATTGATTCATATAGGGAAGGATGGGGTGATAAGATACATTTAGGATAGTAAGAAATATACAACATTAATACACAAGACAGTTTAGAGCCTGGACCCAGTTTTTTCCCCCCCGATACACCTTTCACTTGAGGGTCCTCACTAAAAAAAATCATCTCATTCTTCTCAAATAGGAGAGGGGGAAAAACTTTTTTTTAAAGAAAAATTCCTATCTTATTGCCCCATTAATTCAACAGGACCATAGAAGATGTATTCTTTATCTATTTCCAGTATGTCATTATGAGATGGCCAGTTGAACTTTTCCAGATTTTCTTTGAGAATATTAACCGTGCAGGTGTTTTCATTCAAAGAAGTTATGCAACCAAGACACCATGTTATATCATAAAAAAACTGCAAAGTATTTCTCTACTTCCAAAGTGACCGCTCTTGTTTGTTCCTAATCGAAAACAGGAATTTTCTTTTTAGATTTTAGGCCTAAGACATGCTTCTTTGAGGTTTTTTCCTTCTGATTTTTTGCTTTTGAAACTTAAGCTTTCTTTGTCTTTTGTTCTTCTCTTAGGCACTGCTCAACCATCTTTGATGTTATAATTTCACCAACCCCTTGTGAGACCTTCCTTTTCCCTTGTTGGGTGTACCCAATATTTATTTTGATATAGTTGGACATTTGCTTTGTTGTGTATATAAGTTCTATAAAATATATTTATAATAATTTGCCAAAGAAAAAAAAATTGCACCCTGAGTCACATCATTATCTAATTATTATTATTGTGTCTTACTACCCACTCGCGTTATACACAGTTACGTAGATGTGTAATTGAAGGGTGATTGTGAGATCCGACCCATGGGGGAGGCCTGGCATTCCACACATTCACAAGTTGTGATTAATACACGTCTTGTCAGAGGTGAAGGAAGGGTTTGGCAATCAGGAAATCTGTGCCGAGTGTGAGCCCCGGCCCCACAGCAAATACCCCTAAACCGGCAGGTCAACACCTTACCTAATAATGCAGTTTGGTAGTTTTACATTAAATAAGAAAACTACTGTATCTGAAGTCTCAAGGATTCTTGGGGGGAAATTTGAGTTATGGACTTGATTAATTCACATTTACCATGCAATTTCTATTGAAGACTGCAACAGCCAATCTGAATGGCAAAGAACCTTGCAACATCCTTCGCACCGTAGCGCAACTACCTATCAATGATCTTAGAAACAATGTAAAATGCCATCTAACAGAGCTAATGAAAATAAACAGCATTTAATATTGGCACCATTTTATTATTTGCGTCGACGGTTTTCCCATTGTTTTACAAAAATTAAATCATTGCCATAAACAATTTGTTACTTTTGGTGATAATAAATGGTACCGTAGGCGAAGATCGGTTGTTTAACTTTTTGAAATAAACTTCTTAATATTATAAAATGTGTCTGCCCAAGCAAATCATATAATTTAAAATTTTGGCAACATGAAGATCTGAGATCTAGCGGGTAACAAAAGAGTAATAAAAAAATCTGTCAAAAACTGCACCAATGACGTATTGCTCCTGTTGGCAGTTTGGTAACAATGCAACTGGCAAGGGTACACATCAAGGCGAGAGTGCATGAGTAAAGAATTCAGATACAACAAACATGTTTATGACATTCATGGTAAGCTTAATCTGACCATGGGACCATTGCTAGACAAATACTTGGGTGTAGTACACTTTATCCGCCCCATTCTTGGGCTTTTAATTCTTAAAATTGCTTAAATATTGAGATTATCTAATTTTTTTTCAAACCTAAAAACATATAGAATTGATATGAACAACAAAACGTGTTTTTTGATTTTTGTAAATAAGCCTACATAGGTATATATTTTGATGAATGTATTTCTTAATAATAAGTATTATTATATCCTTTATTTTAGCATATTGTAGAAAATTGGAGTGGTCAAAAGAATAGCAAACGAAGCTCATAAAGAAACACACAGCACACAGCAGGTAATCTGAAATACTAAGGATCCATATCAATAATATGAAATTTAAAAAATGATGTGTGTAGGAGATTGAGGCCATGATGGACAGGGATGTGAACGAGTGCAAGAAAAAAACAAAGTTTGATAGCTGCCCCTAGAAAGAAAAGAAGGAAATAAGATACCATTTGTAAAGGTAAAGTTAAGAAATTATATACAAACTAGAGCAAAATACACCTAGAATAGGGTATTTAGAGACAACTAGGAGGTTTTTTTGGCACCATGTCTTACTACCTGTTCAGGTTATATGCCTATGTACTAATTATACTAATGGGGTAGGAATGAGATAGGTGTAATTTAGAGGAAGTGCACCCACATTTGCATGGGAAACCATTTATGAAAAAAACCTTTACTGCCCACGACTGGGATCAAACTCTGATTTCCCCATCCTTGGCAATCTAAGATAGTAATGACGCCTTAGACCTTGTGGACACCGAGGTAGGTAGGAGGGTTAAAGGCATCTCTTTTACCTGATTTTCTGCTAGTGACGCTGCACAATTTTTGCCTGCTGCTAATTTCCCAGTTGGCATACCTCGTTTTACTTAAACGACTTAATTGACTGATTATACCAAAGTTTTTATTTTCAGAAACGTTAATATTTTTTTCTTTTTGTTTACCAAATAGGATACATTTGTGAAATTAAGATAAATAAAGTTAATACTTAAAGTTATTTGTTCAATTTATTAGTAACACTCTCTACTTTACTTAAGTACAATGATACTTTTTTGTGGTTTCCAAAACGGAAGTCACTGTACTTACGAAGGCATAAAAACCGTCTACAAAGACCACAATTCATTAACTTTTCTTCATCGTAAATTTAAATTCTTTAAGCGATTTGACTATGTAGGTGATCACAAGTGTTTATAGAGATACCAAATTATAGAAGTGTGAAACCTCTTAAACATAATATTGATGACATCTTGGAAATAACAAGACAACCAGTTTTTATTAATTACTATGACACTTATTCAACCTAGATTGACCTAACCATTCATTATTATGACACTTTCCAACCAATTTATTAGACACCCCATAAGACTGCTCAAATGGGCTATTAGTATAAAAGAAGGGATAAACCTGAAAAAATAAAACCACAGGTGTATACACTACGTTAAAACTACAAAACAAACATATTAAATATAAACATGCTTAAAAGACAAATAAACATGTTAATAATATGTTTGACATTTTTATTAAAATATAACATTAAAATAATATGTTAAAATAAAAAAATATATAATAAAATTGTTAAAATTATTCAATATATGGTAAAATCCAAATGATACATTTTATAAAAGTGGTTCAAATGGCATTTAAAAGATTCGCCTGGTGTATAAAATGGAGTAAACAAATAACTCCTTCTGCACTGTCACGTAGTAAAAAAATGATGGTCACCTTTAAAATTAAGACCCAGGCGAATGGGGGCATACTTGCGACACTTCACCAAAATGTGGTACACACTAAGGGGAGCATCGCAAAGTCACAAACTGGAGGTGGATCCCCTCTTAGTAAAAAAAAACTGTGGGTTAGGAATGTATGCCTGACACGGAGTCTCATCACTATGAGCTCCTATTTTCTAGATTTTTGTATAGAAGAGGGCCACTGTAACACACCATCCCTGATGGACCGAATAAAGTAAATAAAATATATAAACATTGTACCAAAACTGAAAAAGCGCATAAAATCGAACAGATAAAGTGTACTATGCACAGCTATTTTAATATTGGGGTGAACATCAAAATGTGAATACAGACTTATATCGATGGCATGAGCAAAATTAAAATATCTTAATACTTGAGGTTTATTGAAACAAGAAACAATAAAAATATAGGTGAAAAGTAGGTTTAACTAATAGGCCACACCTATATGAACTATGAAATAAATGTGTGTGTACTTAGGGCCAATCTTACAATGTCTCGTCAAAGTCCACGTTACTTAACTGTTCGTGAAGTCTAACCATTGTTTAAACTTGGAATTTTGTTTTGCAAAACTATTTTTATGTGCTCGTAAAATGACAAACAAGTGCCTTACATTAGTTTATTATTAATTTTCTCCGGAGGGCTAGATTTGTTTCAAACTTTTTATTGGCTTAATTTGACCATTGAGAATATAAGAAAGTCATTACAATGTTTATGAAACGGCTATAAAAACAAATCAATCAAAGCAAGTTTAATCTATCACGTCTGTGTAAGGTTATCTGCTATCTTTTATCGTATTATTTTTATGTTAAAATGTTTGTTGAAAATCATAAATGTGAACAAAGTTTCAATTTTACCAACGAATAGGAAAAGGATAATTGAATTAAAAGATAAATACAAATAAACAATACTTATTGGTGTTCAATCACTTTAATAATTTCTAACACTTTATTTTTGTTGGGTGACCTGGTGGTCTAGGGGTAAGGTGTCGGACTTATGTGCTGGGGGTCCGGGGTTCGATCCTCGATACTGGCACAGATTTATCTGATTACCAAACCCTTCCTTCACCTCTGACAAGACATCTTGTGAAATTGGGGAATGCCAGGCCTCCACCGTGGTTCGGATTCCACGTTAAACTGTAGGTCCTCCATTACATCTCACAATCACCCTACCAATCACCCTACCATTACACATTAGCGTAAGTGTGTATAACCCGAACGGGTAGTAAGACGCGGTGCTAATAATAATAATTTATTTTTGTTTAGACAAAAACATAAAAAAAAATCTTCCTCTTTATAAAATTCCAGGAAATTCTTTTGTTCTAAGTATCTCTTTGGTCTTCGAAGTCTTGGATTCCTTAGAACATGTAACTCGTCTTCAAATTCGCCATATCATACAATAAATTATCCATGCCATAAGATAAATAAATGTAACCTCACTTTAATAACAGCAATCACCTTGAAAACAATATGGCAAAGTGTTTAACAAAATTACACATGTTCAGATTTTATTATTATATGGTTTGAAATTATTTTCTGATTAGAATGACATTTCACATGTCATGATTTTCCATTCATTACAGCCAAAAATAATTTATCTAATTGAGTTTGAGGCAATTATTTTGTGAAATGTTTTTAAATTTTTTTTTCTGTAGTCATAGCAACTCAAATATTTCATTGGGATTTTTTTTATTCAAAGACTAACACTTTTTTATTATATTGATATTGTTGTCTGTGAAAAACAAAATGTTTGTTTTTTATTATTTGTATAATGTTTTGAGACTGATTTGAATCATAAATTGAATATTTAATATTAGATATTTATAAAATGGGTAGAACAAAGAAGTTTGATCGTAGAAGAATATTTGGTGGAAATCAATTTACAGAGATTATATTCAAATCTACTTCATCTAAAGATAATACTGTTGATTTGCCTGATGTCAGTAACTCTTACAATTCAGACTTGGACAGCAATTTTAATAGGCCTAGTCCTGCAACTGGTAGAAAACTGCGCTACTTGGAAATTTGTGGCGATCAAAAGGTAAATATTGATGAAAAGCTGAAGGAAGCAAACATTATCATTGATGTTTCAATTTTGAATGAAAAACTTTTTCAAAGAGTGAAATGTAAGAACTATGGCTTAGAAGACAATTGAAATCTGCGAGGTTACTAACAAACTAAATGATCTTGCATCATTGTTGGAGATTGTTTGTAAATATTGTAACTATTCACGTGAAATGTATACTTCTAAGAAAACAAACACACAGAATTTTGATGCAAATATGAGGTTAGTGTATGATCTCAAAGTGTAGGTAAAGGCAGGACTGCAGGTGAAACTTTGTGTGCTATAATGAATTTACCTCAACCTCCTGGCAATTTATCCAATTACAATAAAGTCTTAGGTCAATGTGTAAAAATTGTATCTAATAACTATGTATAAATCTGCACAGGAGGCAGTCAGTGAAAATTACAATACAAATATTGCTACTACATTATACATTAGATGGAAGTTCGCAAAAACGAGTTCTTACGTCATGGAGTGGTGTGGTAATTTATATCAACAAACTTTAACTTCAATTTCCCAATAATGTGTTTTGTTCCAACTTAAGCTACACTTATTAATAAAAAGGGGTGCTAAGTATTTGAATGAAATTTTCAGGACTTGATTATGAACATGTTCCAAATACAGTAAACTCATTTTTTTTTTAAAGTTTACAAAATGAATGAACAATTATTATTAAAATTATCTTGTGCAAATAAAATAACTTTAAAAAATATATCTTCAACACAATCATAAAACATACAAGAGTTAAATGTTAGATTCAATTTACTAACAAGGAGTTCAAACGTTACCATTAAAAATTTGGTTATAATATATTGAGTGGTTTAGAAGATTATGGTACCTTAATATTGGCAAATTTAACATGGTGGGATAGGAAGGGACTGGTCCCCTTGACGTTTAATGGGGACGTTATGTTTGTTAACAACGTAGAACTCGCGTTAACTCAAGGAGAAGTTCTACGTGGATATTAGCACTAACCAAACATTGCAAAATCGAAAAGAATAACGTGACATTTTAAGATTGGGACTAAGAGTTAAATTATAAGGGCACACCCACCCTAGCTATTTATAAAAAAAACTTACTTTTCTGAAGCTTGTCCAATAGTTCAATCGCCCTCTTCACATCTAAAAGAAAAATAGGATGTTTATAAAAAAAACAAGCAAAAAATCACACAGAAAGGGCTTATATATTCACTAAACGATATTAAAAAGTACCTCTGGCCAGAGTTAATGGTTCCCCTACAGCAGCCATGATATTGTTCACAGATCAACACAAAACAACATACCATAATAATTGTATTTGGACTATACATATTACTCCAAGACACCGCATGACTTAAGGTGGGCTGGAATGGCACGCGACAATAAGTGTTTTTTCAGCTTTACGAGAAAACTTCTAATTTTTGCCAAAATAAATAAAATAACGTTCCAATGCTAACATAAACTTTAATTTTATTCACATGGCGACCTAAAGATTTATTGAATGTTTGACAAGGGTTTCCTGGAAATTAATGAAACTTTTCTCAAAATTTAAGAAGTTTGATAATGCCACCATGCTCATGACAGCTATTCAGGAACTGTTTATATCTCCACGTGAAGAAAATATAACTCTATTTTTGTACTAGAGGGATGATTTATTTATTTTGGGAAAAAATGTTTTGCAACACTGATCTTTTCTTGTATCCCCTTCATTCAACCTTAGTATAAATATACAAATAACGAAAGTTAATTTTCTTACATATGACGTTACAGCTCCTCATATTAGACCGATTTTTTTTATATAAGATAATGCATGCAAATAAAATTAATAATCAATAGGTGTTTCGGTAGTCTTAACTTTATTTGAGTCCATAATACAAATAGTACTACGATAGTGGACACGTTATAAAAAAAATCAATATTTAAACTTATATAACGCTTTCCTTGTAATGTTTCAAATCCTTGTAATATTATCTAATTCAATCTTTAAATAGCCTAACTAGTCAGAAGAGATATAGTATAAACTTAGTACCTAGCTCAGTGATGTTATTATGACTCCTCTTCTTCGCAAGAAATACCGCCAACTCTCTTAAAGCATGGAAAGAATCTCTGAAAGATAATTCTATACATAGAAAAGGGATTCTATACACTCATGCACCAACAATTCTAATAGACCTTAGGAACTACGAAAAAAAATAGAGCAACCCTATTTAATATTAAATGATATTATTATTCAATAACACTATTCAAACCAAAAAACTCTAGGTATACCTAAAGAGGTTTTGATGGATAACAGAACAATACTTGAATTAAATCTTCAGTGAATATATAAAAATACAATAAAGACAAAGTAATATAATATTATAGGTTCAACAGGAGGGTTGAAATGGAAAATAAATTCAGAAATTAGCAATGTTATAGCTATGTTATATTATAGTTGTCATGTAAGAAAATTTTCAATAAAATATTATAACATCAACTGAATTTATTGAAAATTTTTATACATGACAATTTGTTGCTCATTAAAAGCAAATTATAAACAATCTTGTTGAATTTTAATGCCACTTAATACATGAACCAATTTTGAAAATATCTAATTGATTTTTTTTAAATATATTTTGTTATAAGTACCTATTTTCAGAGCTTTCTATCTAAGTCTTAACTTTAATGATTAGCATTCCTTAATTTAAACTCCATTAGAATGTTTTCTAAAATGTTATTGTTATAGTTATTATTGTTGATAATAATACTATTAAATTAATTTGCAGTTGAAGTTTGGAAGTCTTTTCATTTAATACCACAAAAGTTCAGAGAAATCAAATTTATTTACTATTTAAATGGTTTAATATTTTTTATATATGGTTTATATTGTTATAAAACAAAACTTGAAGAGTTTCTCATTTAAAGAAAAATATATTTTTCAGGATTTAAATATGTTGCTTTAGATAGCTCACAAATTTTGCTTTTATTTAGTTAAAATCAAATATTTGAAATGAGGCAGAATACTCTAGATCAGCGGTTCCCAATTTTTTTTAATCGTGGAGCACTTTTCAGAAGAGAAACATGCATTTTTTGCACTATTTACCAAACTGCATTTTTTTAAAGTTGTTAGTCAATATTTTATCGTATAATAAAAGAACAAATTATTTTTAGATTTCTAAATAGCTTAAATTTTAATTTAAACTTAATTTTTCCCATTGAAATTTATTGAAAATTGTAAATTTAAATATTGTTTTCTCAAAACAACAATTTTGCACATAAGTGTGTTTGATATAAGGGCGAATATAATTTCACATAGACACAACATAACCGAATTACACCAGTATTTACGATGGAAACGAATGTTTAAGCATTTGGGCATGTTATTTCATTTTAAATGTTATTCTCACCCTTAATCACAGATAAATAAGGAACTTAGTCGAATACACGCAAAACAACAAGAAAAAACATAAATTAACCTGAAGTAACACATTTGATAACGAATTAAAAGTAGGTATTGTAAATCCACAATATGTTACACACAGTGATAGTGTTAAAACCATTTTCATGGCTGAAAAAAAAGTCACTTGGCATAAGAAAAAGAACGATAAAGTATAGACCGTGAACTTAATCTTCAATCAGAGGAATGGGACGTTTGTGTTTTGATTTGTACAATTTGGCCATATCTGTTTGAATTTGAAACAGATGCAACCGAAAATCTGGCTCTGCATTGAGCCGGGTTCTTTTGTTTTAGTAGCCACATAGGCAGAGAATAATGATCCACATAAGTAAGTTATTACAAAGGGAATATGGATTATTTTCGCTCTTAAAAAACTTCAAATTCGTCTCGTAGCTCACATAAAAATTCTTATAGTGACTTCTTAGTTGAAAAATTCTCTTTTACCGCAGAATCTGATGTCAAATCGTTCAAGCACTCATACTTCTCTGAACTTTAACTGACTGAAGGTGCGAAGAAGCACGAGTGTTTAATATGGAATAAAAATTTCCCAGAAATTTCTGGAAATATGTCGAAGCTAACAATCGTATCTGAAATCGTGGTGAAGTTTTAACAGAAACGAGGTTAACTGGCACCTACTAGTGTCTCTGTCTGGTTTCACCATGGGCAGTCTGTAAATAATTCCTACCCAATATTTACTTATACACAGTTCGGGGACACACAAATTCAGAGTTTTGATGTATTTTCATATTTTATTTATTTTAATTTCCAATCTATTCGCGGAGCACTTGGGGATGCTTTGCTCAGCACCAAGTGTTCCATGGAGCACACTTTGGGAACCACTGCTCTAGATGATTATAGATAAGTGAGGCTGATCTCACCAACATTCTTCTTTATGGGAAACATTAATCTAAGTAATACTTTACTCTGGTGGTTAAACATTTCTTGAATTTCTACAACCAAATATAATAATTATAACAATGGATGACCAGGCCTCCTTTTAGAATCACTTTAATGAGTTAATACTCAAACTGACAATGGTCTAGGATTACTATTTGAAAAATTAAACAGAATCCCAATTTTTTTTTGTACGGTATCTCTTAGTATTATAATTCTTTATTCAAGAACATATTCAAAAAGGTTTTATTTGGAAGTATAGACATAGCAAAAACCTTTATAAAACTACCATTCAAGCAACTAGGCAACCGGTTGAATAAACAATATTGAGTGAAACAAAAATTAAAACAATGAAGTATTAATATTTGATATTAACACAGTAGTTCATTTAATAAAATCAATCAAGATTAGATACACCACATTTTAAATTAGCCGATACTAATCAGAAGTTACAAGAACAACAATCTTCTATTAGGTAGTTCCTAGCCAGCTTCCCAAAATATTAATGGTACTAGTTCTGATAACTTGAAATATGCGATATTTTCTCCCATTTGTTCTATTGATGAGCATCTGTAGCTAAAGTCAGTAACACTCTCTAGTCTTTTAACTATGGCTAAAGTTTTTAAGCTGTTTTCTGCAGACCAATGTGTAGGAGAAAAATAAACCTTAGGGTATCTCTTTCTCTGTTAAACCATGTTCAATTATAGTTATCTAACTTTCAATATAACATGATTTCTGATAGTAAATGCACGTTGAGAACCAACTTCAAATAAATTGTATTAAGGTAATAATTCCCACAAGTCTCTAAACTAAATGATCTTTTGAACGTTAGACTATTACACAAAATTGGTCATTAAAACAAATTAATGTAATCAAGTTTTAAGGTACTGGTACCTTACATTATAGTTATTGAACTTTCAATATAATAGAGTTTCTGAAATCAATTTACAAGCTAATAGCCAACTTCAAAATGTGAAGTTATGAAGAATGTAAGCAACATGCGTGATAGCTACATATCTTAATATATTAAAGAATGCATTTCTATTTGTACAATATTACCCGTAAAACTGAATTGCATAACCTTTAATGTACATTTTTCTTCGGCCACGTGTTGTAAATACTTTTCTTAGCATAACGCCTCACTATCCTTTCGGGTTGTATGCTTTTGTTCTAACTACGCTAGCGATTTTAGGGATCAGGAAGGTGATATTTCTAGGATGTGTACACACATTTGCGTCGAGGGAGAGTGGAAAACCATTTTGAAAAATCCCCCTCAATACACCCAACCAAGATTTAGCCTTGAGCTCCCCGTTATCGGCAGTCTAGTCTACTGCGAGAGTAGCGTGTTAGACCATGCGACCACCAAAACTGGCTACGTGTAATATAATACCTCACTATTCTCAAACCATAACACTTTATTTATCAGAGACATGTTTTTGCACAAGAATATTGAAATAAATAGTTAAATCTGTCCCCTCACAATCAAACAGACGACAAACTTGAGTGACACTTTTTTACACTCCAAAAGTATATTAAAATAAATTAATATATTAATGTGTATTTAAAATATCTGGAATAAAAAACATCATGGGATGATAGAGAAGATTGTGAGGTGTGGGAAATGCGGGTTGGGAGAATAAAGAACTGACAATCAACCCCCTTTAAATACAAGCAGTACCATTCTTCCCCAGCAAGATGGCGGCACGAGACAGTGTCATTGTGATTCTTGATGATTCCGTTAGATGGTCACTTAGGCCCTAACAGTACCCTTCTTCAGTCCTACCCTGCAAGAACGCAAGCATACCTTGCATCATTTCACGAGTTTATAATATAGTATAATCTAATAATGTAAGACTGTTACCTTTCAGAGTAAAGAAAGTGTATATCTAAAATATTAAACATAAAGTGTTTTTACTCCTATTCCAATGGGAACTACCTATATCAATGCTGGTAAAATATTGAAACATACGTTAATTTAAATTAATAATGTTTTTACGTTTTACATTTATTTTGATTAAAATTAGTATAGAATATTTAGATGATACATGATAGAATTGAAGAAAAGTCAAATTAATATTAACAACCTATTTATTGATTCAAATAATTATAGCTTTTAGTAGGTACTCAGATATTTAAAAGTTTAAAATATATTATCTTTTCCAATATTATCTAATTTTTTAAAAATGATTATTATAATGCACACAGCCCGCAAATTAACTAGTATGTGCTCGTACCTAGTTAAAATAATATTGATTATATATAGGTATATATTAAAGCTAGTTTTTTCCCCTTTTTATACAGGGGGTACCGATCCACTGGACACCAGGAGATAGCCTGGTGAGCTTGTTTAAATCGGGCAACCGCAACTACTTTAAACTTAAATAAATCTATCCATTAAATCTTCTACTATTGTTTTGATTGAATTTTAATTAAACAACGTCCCTTGAGTAGTCTATATGTTGCCCAGCATACATAGTTGCGTGACTGACTGTTACTAGCATTCCAAGTTACACAAGTAGCGGTGGGTTAAAAGCGTATCAAAACTAGACTCCCCTCTCTAAAGTCTATCAGGTTAGAAGTATTTTTGCCTATGTCATAAAGGGGAAGATTATGTCTTAAGTCAACTAAATAACAACGTTATCACTGATAATTTAGCTGAAATGGCCTCAGGATTAAATGTGCTAATAATAAACATATAGTTACTTGATATAACGACTTCATCTTACAGTTAAACATAGCTTCAGCTGTATATTTGTAGCCCCAGGCCACTTTCAACCTGCCAGTCCAGGCCTGGTTAACCACCAGGTTTATCACTAGTGGTAGGAATGTTGAGTGAAATAATCTTGTATTTAAGGACTAAAAACTGTATTTAAATTACTATTGTATTAGGCGTATGCTTAAAATTAGTAACAAAAATAAATACTAATAATGTCAATCCACCATTTAAATATAGAAAGTTTATTTAAGTTATATATTTGAAGTTACACCTTAGATTGAGTGTAAAATACGTGACTCAAGTTGGCCTACCACATTGCTGAAAAAAATGTTCTTTGTCTAATCGTTTATGCTCTATTTGTGCTCATATATACCCGAACATGAACATTTGTGCTGTGAAACTGGCCAATTTAAAAAATATTTAATGTGGTGGGCTAACTTGAGCTCAAGCTAGCCCACCACATATTGAAAAACACAACACAATAAAATTTATTTAATACAATCCATTGTGCTCCATTTGTGCTATTATGTGCCCGAAAATAAATATTTGTGCTTTAAAATTAGAAAATCTAGAGAACATTTAATGTGGCGGGCTAACTTGAGCATTCCCTATACCATAACCTGTAGAAAAATTGAGTTCAAGCTGGCCCGCCCCATTTTTAAATATCAATGTAACGAAATTCTGTTTTCACCATTCGTTTAAGATTTGTTTGTGCTCATATGTGCCCTAAAATGAATATTTGTGCTCTAAAATTAGGCATGCTATATAAAATTTAATGTGGTGGGCTAGGCTGAGCCTTCCCTATACCATAACATGTAGAAAAATTGAGTTCAAGCTAGCCCAACACATTTTTAAATAACAATGTAACAAAATTCTGTTTTAACCATTCGATTAAGCTTCGTTTGTGCTCATATGTGCCCGAAAATGAATACTTATGCTCTGAAATTAGGCATGCTATATTACTTTTAATGTGACGGGCTAGGTTGAGCCTTCCCTATACCATAACATGTAGAAGAATTGAGTTCAAGCTGGCCCACCACATTTTTAGATATCAATGGAACAAAATTCTGTTTTCACCATTCGTTTTTATTTCGTTTGTGCTCATATGTGCTGAACATGAACGTTAGTGCTGTAAACCTAGGCCTTTATATAACATTTATTGAAGGCGATTCAACTAGGGCTTAAGCTAGCCCACTTCATATTGAAAACAAAACATAACAAAATTTTGTTTTCAGCATTATTTTGTGCTTAGTTGGTGCTCATATGTGCCCGAAAATGAAATTTCTGCTCTAAAATTAGGGATGTTATATAACAAATGTGGCGGGCTAGGTTGAGCCTTTCCTATATCATAACCTGTAAAAAAAAAATAGAGTACAAGCTGTCTCGCCACATTTTGAAATAAAAATGTAACAAAATTCTGTTTTCACCATTTGTTTGTTCTTTGTTTGTGCTCATATGTGCCTGAACATGAACGTTAGTGCTGTGAACCTAGGCCTTTTAGATATAATTTAATCAAGGCGATCCAACTAGAGCTCAAGCTAGCCCGCCACATATTGAAAACCAAACATTACAAAATTCTATTGTCACCATTATTTTGTGCTTAGTTTGTGCTCATATGTGCCCAAAAATGAACATTTGTGCTTTAAAATTAGAAAATCTAAAGAACATTTATTGTGGTGGGCTAACTTGAGCATTCCCTATATTATAACCTGTAGAAAAATTGAGTTCAAGCTGGCCCGCCACATTTTTAAATATCAATGTAACAAAATTCTGTTTTCACCATTCGACGTTTGTGCTCATATGTGCCCGAAAATGAATATTTGTGCTCTAAGATTAGGCATGCTATATAACATTTAATGTGGCGGGCTAGGTTGTGCCTTCCCTATACCAAAACATGTAGAAAAATTGTTATCAAGCTGGCCCGTTACATAAAAAAAAAGTCAAAGTATCAAAATTCTGTTTTCACCATTTATTTGCGCTTTGTTTGTGCTCATATGTGCCCAAAAATGAACATTTGTGCTCTAAAATTAGAAAATATAGACAACAATTAATGTGGTGGGCTAACTTCAGTCTTCCCTATAGCGTAACCTGAAGAAAAATTGAGCTCAAACTTTTCCGCCACATTTTAAATAGTAATGTAACAAAACTCATTTTTCGCCATTCGTTTTAGCTTCGTTTGTGCTCATAAGTGCCCGAAAATGAACTTTTGTGCTGTAAAACTAGGCCTTTTAGATAAGATTTAATGAAGGTGAACCACCTTGAGCTCAAGATAGCCACATATTGAAAGACAAAACATAACAAAATTCTATTTTCAACATTCGTTTGTGCTAATATTTGCCCAAACAAGAACATTTTTTCTAAAAAGTTAAGGTTTTATAGACTATTTCATGTGGTAAAGCATTATTGTGGTGATTCACAATCCAATACAGTAACGGACTTGTCGAAAGATTAAACGCGTCATAGTAATAATAATAATAATAATAATCTAGCCTGTGTGAATCCACCATTTTAAATTTATAATCGAATCCGAATCCTGGATAATTTACTAAAATCTGAATCGTATTTTATGTTTAAAAAAAATTTGAATCTAATCCGAACCTAATACTAAATCTTTTTTTATCTAATCGAAACCTCGTCGAATCATCATCTGCTAATAAAAATTGATTCAAATTGTTTTATAAGAAGTAAGATCAGATCTGAATCGAGTAATTTATTTTAAGCTTATGATAATGTTTCAAAACGAATCTAACTTTGATACATTGATAACTCAAATTGTTGCGGGCCAGCTTGAACTCAATTTTTCTACATGTTATGGTATAGGGAAGGCTCAAACTAGCCCGCCACATTAAAAGTTATATAGCATGCCTAATTTTAGAGCACAAATATTCATTTTCGGGTACATATGAGCAAAAACGAAGCTTAATCGAATGGTGAAAACAGAATTTTGTTACCTTGTTATTTAAAAATGTGACGGGCCAGCTGAACTAAATTTTTCTACATGTTATGGTATAGGGAAGGCTCAACCTAGCCCGCCACATTAAATGTTATATAACATGCCTAATCTTAGAGCACAAATATTCATTTTCGGGCACATATGAGCACAAACGAAGCTTAAACGAATGGTGACAACAGAATTTCGTTACAGTGATATTTAAAAATGTGTCGGGCCAGCTTGAACTCAATTTTTCTACAGGCTATGATCTAGGGAATGCTCAAGTTAGCCCGCCACATTAAATGTTCTCTAGATTTTCTAATTTTAAAGCACAAATATTTATTTTCGGGCACATATTAGCAAAAACGGAGCACAATAGATTGACTTAAATAAATTTTATTGTGTTGTGTTTTTCAATATGTGGCGGGCTAGCTTGAGCTCAAGTTATCCCACCACATTAAATATTTTTTAAATTGGCCAGTTTCACAGCAAAAATGTTCATGTTCGGGCACATATGAGCACAAATAGAGCACAAATGATTAGACAAAAAAAAAATCAGCTATGTGGCTGGCCAACTTGAGTCACGTGTGTAAAATAATTCAATATATATCTACATGTGTGTCACCCTGGCCACCCAACTTTTAGCCACCAGGTTTTTGAAAACGCCCATCGTTTGTGCTACGTTAGTGCTGGTTAGTGCTTGTTTTTAATCGTTAGTGCTGTAAATTTACGGCACTTATTAAAGATTATTTATGGGTGGCTAGGGAGATATCTCCCTGGCCACCCAGTATAAGAAATGAATAAGATAACGTTTTTTTCAAACGCCCATCGTTTGTGCTACGTTAGTGCTGGTTAGTACTCGTTTTTCATCGTTAGTGCTGTAAATTTATGGCACTTATTAACGATTATTTATAGGGTTGGCTAGGGAGATATAGCCCTGACCACCCAGTATAAGAAATAATAGAGATAACCCTTTTTTGAAAACGCCCATCGTTTGTGCTACGTTAGTGCTGGTTAGTGCTCGATTTTCATTGTTAGTGCTGTAAATTTACGGCACTTATTCACGATTGTATATGGGTGGCTAGGGAGTTATCTCCCTGGCCACCCATTATAAGAAATAAAAGAGATAACAGTTTTTTGAAAACGCCCATCGTTTGTGCTACGATAGTGCTGGGTAGTGCTCGATTTTCATCAGTTACATACAGTTACAGTACATAATAACTTTTCCTTATTTGATAAATTAGCTTATTATCATATTTATTTAACATTATTTCTTTCGTATCATTAAGTTTAATAGAAGTATTTCTAAATCCTATGTAACCACTATTGTCTACGTTTATATTGAATTCTTATGTTATAGGATAATATTCTTTAGTATTTTTCATTTAATCACTTTTCAAAATTAATAATTGTCTAATTATATTACAACTATCTTTTAAATGACAACTCGTTTTTTTCCTCTTATGCATAATACTGTTAACTGTAGTGCTATTTTTCAAAGATTTATGTGAGAATCAACAATATTCATATTCCCATATATATATATATATAAATGAATAGTCATATAAATATATATATATGAATAGTCATATATATATATATGACTATTCATTTTATAAAATAAAGATTGTAGGGAAGCAAATGTTTTATTTTCGTGCTCGCTACTGCACTAGTTAATAATTATTGTAAATGCCAGATTTTTTAAATTTTAGGTTAAAATAAATATAATCAATAACAGTTCTACATTAAAACTATTCTTTAATCTTTGAAGATATAATTTATTTGGCAATGTAAATGATTGAAGAAAGAATTTCTTTTTGCGTGGGCTTGACACTTTTTGACTAACATTTTTAACCATCTGTCGTGTTTTCGAATAAAATCAGTGTATTTGCAGTATTTATCTTCAGGTTTGCTGTTCTCTCTCCAAATCAACCCTTCTTATCTAATCCCGCCCCCTCATTCTTCTTTCTTTGCCAACTAATTTGGAGCGTGTACTTGGAATGACCATTCTAATTGTTTCAAGCTGAAAGGTTTGGTTTTTTCCTAATCTCAAGGACTTATCCCTTCCATCACTCTCCCCAGACTCCACTAATATTTCCTATTTTCTTTATCAATATCTTGTCTTGGACCTACCCAACTTTGTTTCTTGATCAATACACAGCAAAACTAAATATTTTTGTATACGTACTTAAACACCAAAATGATGAAATTGAAAACATTTCCTCGAGTTCAAATATATTAGAAAACCAGCACCACCCCTCGCTATAGCGTAGAGTTAATATCACAAATTTAACTGATATTTGGTCTTACCTGCTGATGACTGGGTGATCGGAGTTCATTCCCAGTTGGGCCTACTGGGGATGGTTTTTCCTAAATGGTTTCTTATTCACTGTCCCTACGTAAATGCGGGTACATTTTCTTTAAATTCGACCTCTCATCACTAACCGATTAGTGTAATTATTACATAACCTTACAACCCAACAATCAAATGAACGCTTTATTTTAGTTAAAACTTTGTCAATTTAAAACTGAATTGCACTTCACAACAAAATTAATACTACAATATTAGTAAAACAGATAACACAATTAAAAACCCATGACAACATCAACACCAAATAAAATATAATATTAATGTTAATAACAGAACAGGGGCTCCGGAAGCTCTTTGTAAGTGGTGGTTGTAGGTGACCTGGCAGTCTAGGGGTAAGGTGTCAGACTTCTGTGTTGGCAGCCGGGGTTCAATCCTCGGTCCCGGCACAGATTTATCTGATTACCAAACCCTTCCTTCACCTCTGACAATACATCATGTGAATGTGGGGAATGCCAGGCCTCCACCGTGGTTCGGATTCCACGTTAAACTGTAGGTCCTCCATTTCATCTCACAATAACCATACCATTACACATTAGCGTAAGTGCGTATAACCCGAACGGGTAGTAAAACGCGGTGCTAATAATAATTATGTAAATGGTCGGTGGAGGGTGAGGGGGCTCAAATAATAGGGAGGTCCGGTTTCCTTGCTCGGTAAGATCTTAAGGCATAGATGATTCCTGAAGATATTTGATGGAGGTTAATCTTTAATGGGTAGTATTTTTAATGAGTTTGTTTGTTATAAATTTTAGTTGAAACACGGTTTGAAGGGCGGATTATTATTTTTATTATTATTATTTTGTGGATTTTAACGCCCTTAAAAGTTATTTAGATTGGCCGTCACCTGGAAATCTTTTGGAAATTAGTTGCCTCTAAAAGCTATTTTAGCTATTTCCCTAGTACATTTTTAAAATTTGGATGCCACTAAAACAATGTTCCCTAAACTGTGGTATGCTTACCACCAGTGGGTCGTACGTACAATAATTCTCGGTGGTACGCCTTGAGAAGCCAAATAAAAAAAATAATTTAAGTCGTAAAAAGATAAGGCCTCATAAAATTTTATAAATATATTACCAACAAGTTTAACCAAAAGGAAAACAGACTTAAAAAGTGGTTGTAGGTGTGGGACAACACTCTGGATGTTATATAGTAGTAGCGCTAAACTTACACAAGAGACAGCCACAAGAAATGCCTCCTCTCTACTCGTCATTTTGATTTCAACTAGATTTGTTGCAGAAAGACTTGCTCTGCTATACATTTTCTTAGCACATGCTAAAATGTATCTATAAAATGTTATATAGCAAAGTTAGATATCATGACTATGTAACCTTTGTTATATAACATTGCTACATGCTACATAGTGTAAACTTTGCTAAAATGCAAGCTGAAATCAACATTGCAAACTTAGTTTATGTTCACTAGTAGCACTCGCAGGTGGTAGCTTAAAGCATCGGGGAAGCGAGGTTTTGAACTATAGGAATAGTTAAATCAGGCCTGAAATACTTCAGTTAGAAGAAATAAACCTCAGAATTGAGCTTTTGGAGCTGACCTTAATGCTCGCTAATTTTCATGAAGTTTCCAGAATTATAATTATACGTATATTTGTTAAAAACTAATACTTAGTTACTTCATTTTTAAAAATTATATTTGGGCACTAGGTACGATAAATTTAATGTAATCAGGCATGTACTAATCACTGAAAATATTGAGAAAAGATAAAGGGTACAGTTCCTTTGAGGGAAAACGCAAGGCTGTAGTCAGTGGGTTGGGATTGTGGGCTCAAACCCCCTTGAAATTGTATGAACAAAATATATGTGGCTTTATTTATGGTTCAAACAATAAAAAAAAGGTAAAAACAAAAATTAAGGGGCTGTGTTACCATTAAAAGCTTTTGAGAGAGCTTCTAGAGGTGTTTAATATTCAGAATTTTTCCTAGCCTACGACAGTTAGGGGATTATGTTACCATAAAAACAATTCAGAAAGCTTCTAGAGGTGTTTAATGTTTAGAATTTTCCCTAGCCCCCGACAGTTAGGGGATTATGTTACCATACAAACAATTCAGAAAGCTTCTAGAGGTGTTTAATGTTTAGAACTTTCCCTAGCCTCCGGCAGTTAAGGTATTGTGTTGCCATACAAACAATTCAGAGAGCTTCTAAAGGTGTTTAATTACTAGAATATTTAGAATATTTCCTTGCCCTCAGCAGCTAGGAGGTTATGTTACTATTCAAAACCCATTAAGAGCTTCTATAGTTGTTTAAATATTTAGTATTTTTCTAGCCTTTGAGAGTTAGCGGGTGCCTTAAATTTACGGCACTAACAATGAAAATCGAGCACTAACCAGCACTAACGTAGCACAAACGATGGGTGTTTTCAAAAAAGCGTTATCTCTATTATTTCTTAAACTGGGTGGCCAGGGAGATATCTCCCTAGCCACCCATAACCAATCGTGAATAAGTGCCGTAAATTTACAGCACTAACGATGAAAAACGAGCACTAACCAGCACTAACGTAGCACAAACGATGGGCGTTTTAAAAAAACGGGTGGCTAAAAGTCGGATGGCCAGGGTGACACACATTCTATCTACCTATTTAATTAATTTACGAATAGCAAATCTTAAAGCTCTATAACTTATTTATCTCTGCGTATCTAGATCTTTCTGTGTTTATTGTGATTTTTTTATTATGATGTCAAAACTGTAAAAATGGAAATTTTCAATTGATAGTGTTTTTTTTTGTAGCTTCTAAGTTTATCAGGTTAAACTTTCAAATATATTTTTTTATTTGAAGTACCTAGCACTGTTTTCTTTATATAATTTATTTATGGTTTTGACTATTTTTTATATACTCTGAAACAATTTAAAATTATTTCTTGGAGCTAATATATTAGGTAAGTAGCAAATGGACCTTATGCTTTTTTACATTTTCTTCTTAAATTCCTTTACAGTTTATTACAGTTAGAGTTTTAAGTTTAAATTATGTTTTAATTTTATTATCATTGTTACAATGTGATATATATCCCTAAAGTTGACAATCAAAATATCTGAGCTATTTGACTACAGCTCTAGGCTGTATTTGAATAGTCAAGTACACCTGACTTGACTGACCTGACTTTACACCCACTTGAGATTGAAGACTGCAATGAACTATTTGTATGGCAAAATATCCTTTTCATACCCTTGAGTCCTCAGTGCTGCTTCCTACCAATGATTTTAGAAGCTATTTTAAACTCCGTCTATGATCCCTAATTAGCGTAGACCACTTGCAGATTTGTGGTTACTTATTTTCACTGCACATGACAGATTATCATAATAACACAACATGATACAACTTTACAGACTACAAAACAGCCGGCATATTTAACGTACATTATCAAATATCACATTACTCTACAAGCTCTATCTCTAGCAGATGAAGGATTAAACAATTGCTGATCAAACACTGTATCGATGGCATGTCAAGGGTAACTTTCTGTCGCCCTTGGACTCAAGGGCGTGCGAGGGACGCATTACCACACTTTGTGACTATTCAGATGGATCTGCACTTGATCAGGTGATTGCTAATGCAACCATCAAGTGAACAACAAGGGTTGACGGTGCGTGAAGTAGATTATTTGGATACAGCCTTAATGTTCCTAGACAAACATTAATAATTTGTGACCTTAATTATTTGTGTTGAGCTTTTATACTTGTTATAAGTGCAAACTTTAAATTAGCCTACTGTTCAAGCTATCACTAGTATGAAAATTGAGATTTTTTTAAATGATAATAGAATGAGTAGAGACTGTATCTGTAAGGTGCATAGTGGTCTTTAAGAGATCGACTTCATAACAACAAATTGTAGTCTACAGAATCCTACTTAAGTCCTTAGTTCTTAACATACTGTAGAAGTTGACTCAATTTTTATATAGACTGCAAAGGAATACCAATTGGAGCAAAGTAAATATCACTCTCCAAATGAAACACCAATGGTAGCGAAAATATTTGTTGCAAAGGGAACATATGTACAAAATGAATGGATAGTTTTACACATAGAGCTATTCAAAAATCTTTTTTCTGAAAATTTAAAACCCCTGTGAAGCGTGGCAACTCAGAAACAATTTTAAAGAGAAATACCAATACCAAGCTCTCGGAAAGAGCGGCATCACTTTGGAAGGTTAAACTTCCCATTAGTAGCCTATTTTTAATAACTTATGCTTCACAGATCACATCTGAGTGTGCCTTATTCTGATTAATTTTATTTCAAAGAGTTTAATGGGACATAGTTTAAGACTTTCTCATTGGTTGGCACAGTCACATGATCAAGGATAGGATCTGTGTGTACACTGCGCTTATTTCTAAGGACCATAAATGACTTGACTAAACAGATGCAGAGCTTATCGGCTCTGTAGACGAGGCTTTAGACATATGGTAATTCTAATTAACTATGAACCCTGCAATTAATTTGTAAGTAGGCTATCAAGTAAGCATAAACTTAATTTCCTGTTAAGTATTATACCATTTTATTTCTTTATGCATTATGACTGGAATTAGAATTGGAAGCCTATTTATTGTTTTATTTTATTTTACATAGTTATTCCTATGTCCCTGTATCATGTCAGAAGACAATTTGGATATGGAGCACATAGCATTTCTATTTAACTTAATACTTTGATTAAATCATTCTTAATTCAAGTTTATCTCTTAAAATTATGTCGGTTAAGATATTCTTTAAGTAGGTGTCTTGAACTTACACTAAATAGATTAGTAATCTACATAAAGTTGCACAGAATAGGATAAATCAGCAGGTTAAAAATAACAATTTGTTTCCTTTTATTTTTCATTTACTAACACAGAAATACATGCTTTAATTTTTTAAGAAATACTCTGGTACGGTGGCTCCCAAACTGTGGTACTCATACCACCACTGATGCATAAAAAATTTTCTCGGTGGTACGATGTGAGAAGCCAAACAAAACATGCAAATTAAAATCGTAAAATAAATCTTATAAATGTATTTGGACTCAGTTTAACCAAAAGTAAAACAGATTTAAGCAGTATTTGGAGAAGTGGCAATACTGATTCATTTTCAGACAACCAGTACAGACCACACTCTATTATTATATAACTGGGCACCATTAACAATCTACCAAAATACTAAAAATTCAGCCATTTAAAATGTTTGGAAACCACCAAACTTTTCATTCTAAACTTTTATTGAATAAGCTTATTTAAACCAATCAAAGCTGACCTTAAGATTCAGCTGGAGTTGATTTCAAAACAGCATTTTAGTTATCAAGTTTGTCACAGTACTTCGGAGCTTTAGTAGCTATTTTCTACATTTGAATTTTTTCTGGTTGAAGGCAAAATAAGGGCAAATTTCTTGTTCAAAGCAACCAATGAGACATTATTAGTGAAAGAAAACAATCAACATGGCTTGCAAAGGATTATTTCTTGGAATTGAAAAACAAAACAAACAGAAACAGACTTTAGATATGTGTGTGTGGCCGCATGGTCTAGCGGTACTCTTGTGTTAGACTTGACTGCCAAGTATGGATCAGGGTTCAATCCTGGTCTGGTTCACTTCCTCAAATTACACCTATTTTATCCCTTACTCATTAGCATAGTAGGCCTACAACCCGAACGGGTAACACGACGCGTAGCTTTAAAAAAATACAGAATATGGGTGTGTCTTACAAAATTGTTTGAAACTTTGTCATCATGCAAATGCATGTACATTTTCAATAAATTCTTAACTTCAAGTGAGAATAATTAATATATAATATAGCAATTCAAATGGTTAGTGAAACCCTGAATAAAACAGCTACAATAAAATAATAAAGAATATAACTATCCAATGTGTAGTAATACTAATATAAAAATATAATTAATATGTATTAATATTCTTGGTAATTATTGCTTTTGAAAAAAATGTGTGTGTATATATATGTAGGTAAGTTTATACCACACTACCCACACGGGTGAGCACATGGGAAAAGTCGTTAGTTTCGTCTATCCTAGTTTTATGGTGTCTAAGAGGTCAGGGCTTGAGTTCCTATTGGGTGTGCATACGGTTCTCTTAATTTAGTTCAAATTATTTCCCAAGTTTTCTCCATGCAAACGCGGGTACACATCCTTAAGAATCCTACCTTTTATATAGCCATACCAAAATATAAATTTGTTGGCAGCCCCATCGAGTAGTAAGACATGGGGGNTAGAAAAAAAAACCAATGTTTTAACATTGGTATGATATGACGCAGCTAAGTGTATAGTCAAAACCCCAATATCATAAAACAACCATTCTAACTTTGAATAAGCCACATACTAGCCTCGGTGGCCGCACGGTCTCGTGTTAGACTATAATGCAGAGGACTGGGAGAACAGAGTTCATTCACTGAGGGTAATAGTTCCTAAATGGTTTCCCACTTTATCTCTCCATACAAATGCGGGTGCACTTCCTATAAATTACACCTACCTCATCCCTAGCCCATTAGTGTAATTAGTACATAGGCGAATAACGTGAACAGGAAATATGACATGGTGTTAAAAAATCCACCTAATCAGTATTTGAATGCTCTTAAAGTCTTTTGACGTCCCTTTCTCAATAAATTGGCCTGCTGATGATGGGAAAACTGTGTTTAATCCCGGTTGATTGTACCTATGATGACTTATCCTAAATTGTTTTCCACTCAACTTCCACACAAAGGTGGGTGCACTTTTTCTAAATTACAACCTACCTCATCCTTAACACATTAGCGTAATTATGACATATTATGAGTACACCCTGAACAGGTGAATCAAGGTGACAAGGAAATAGTATATATAAAATAACTAGATAGTCACAAACATTGATATCGTATGACAATAAACTTATTTATATTCTTAGAACCTTTTTACATTCAGAGGCACAACAAAAATAAAAAACAATTAAAACAAATCAAATAAATATCAAATAAATTAAAAAATAATTAAAACAAATCAAATAATTCAAAGAATAATTAAAACAAATCAAATAAATATAAAATAAATTTAAAAATAAACATTAATCAGATTAACCTTATTCAAGGTGTCCATAACAGTCTTTTTGTTTTTTTAATCTTTCATTACAATTTATTAAAGGAACCTCGACATAGTTTTGGTCAAGACAATCCATTTTATCGTGATAAGCATGACTAGTTAATTTTGGGCTGTATGGTATCAGAACCAAAAGCTACTCTTTCTCCAAGTTTCTCTAATTCCATTTAGATAGTCTACAATCAAAATATCTCTATCATTATTTAGCGAAATTCAAATATAAAATCTTTCATAAATTTAAGCACAGTTGCAGACACATTGAGTGAATGATAATCTAACACTCCTCTAAATCCAATTACTATAAATAGATGTATAAAATAGCACATTGCCGAACTTTAGGTTTCTTTTTAATCAACTTCTAATAACACAGAACTGCTCGTCAGCGATTGTGGGTCCTGAGGCGAAAGCAGCCGAAAATGATTGACAGCACACAAACATGCACCTCCCTAAAACTATGATAGTTGTGTATCATTATCAATTATAATATATATATACATCTAAATGTCCTTAAGTGTTGCGGCCATAATTTTAGCTTCCAATCTTTTCTTCTCGCTTCCACAATATAATCAAGGTTCCTGATTGGCATGGATCTTGAAAATCTTGAGTTGACCAGTTTCGGTAATAGGCAATGTTTCTTTAATTTTGAAAACATTTCTTTGTTCCAGAGTTGGTCATTCCTCTCAATTCACGCTATTCTTATTCCTAATGGTGATTGGTGTCCATACAAGACAAAAAAAAAACAATAATTTCTGCTTCTATTCTTTCCGAATAATCCTAAGTGTGAAATATCGAGAGTTGGCTGTATTTATAACAGGGCTAAAATAATGATTTACTTACTATCAACAAGAAGAGCATTTTACAGCAAAAAAAAGTCATCTTTTCTTATTCAGGAAAAACCGCCCACAGTGCACCCAACTGCTATCGTACCCTGATCTCTCTGTCCTCGGCACTCTAGCTTAACACGAGACTTGCACATTAGACTGTGCGGCCACCGAGGCGAATATTTATACTCATAGAGTTGTAAGTAAAAGGCTATCATCGTATATATAAATATCAATTGACTGTGGCATTCTATTCTCCCTCTTCCAATCATTGCCAAAGTTTCTGCGCCTGTTGTTTGTTTTTAATAAGAAAGTCGCTCAAAGAGAAACAAGGAGAATTACTATGTGGTGGGGGAACCACTACGTTCTGTACTACATGTAACCAAATAATCGGCTACAGTCATTTTTTATGTTGCACCTGGAAAGATTTTTTTTGTTGAAACGGTAAAAAATATGTAATTTTTAAAAAGGTCATTAATTTTTTTCTAAATTAACAATCTTTTTAATAATGTTTGTTTGGATTTTTTTGGTTTATTTTAACATTTAGCGTGAAACTTATTTTTATTTTTATTGATGGCTAGCAATAAATATTTTTTAAATTTTTTTCTCAATATTGTTAATTTATATAAATATAGAATAAGATAAATAAAAAAAACACTAGTAAATTGGTATCATAGTTTTTGAAATATTCTTTCCTTCAGATTAACCTGTAGCTTCAATACGGACAATTTATCTCCCGCCTACTCTTAAGCTGAGAGTGTAAGGAGCGTGAGTTAGGGGCAGTGTTTTTGCGGTTTTTATACAAAAACACCCGCCTCGGTAGCGTAGTTGGCTAACATGCTTGTCGTGTTGAGCTTGACTGCTGAGGACGGGGAGATCGAGGTTCAAATCTCGGTCGGGTGAACTGGGGGTGGTTTTTCCTAAATGGTTTTTCACTTTCCCTCCACGCAAATGCGGGTTCACTTCCTCTAATTCAACCCTCCCAATTCCTAATCCATTAGAGTAATTAGTAGTAGTAGTAAAGCGTATAACCCAAATGGGTATTAAGACGTGGTGCTAAATATTATTATTACTATACAAAAACTTTTTTTGGTCAAAAGATTTATCAAATATATCACCATTAGAAACATAAGAGTTCATATTTATTCACATGATGTTATCAACATTTCTTGAATATCTATCAAGTGTGTTCTGAAATTTAATGACAACTTTTTCTCTTCATTTAAAAATTTTCTCATTTAAAGCCACTATGCTCTTAACAGATTTTCAAGAATTGTTGATTTCAATAGGGCTTATGTGAAGAAAATTAAGCTCTCTGTTTCTACCAATATTTTATTTATTTTTGCCAAAAAAGTTTTGCTATAAAAACATCAAAATGACTGACATTGTTTCATATCCCATACACTCCCTTGCTAAGAATGCATCAAGACTAAATTATATGTTTTATTTTGGTCAAGTTATAATAGGAAATGAAAAGAAAACTATAAAACATTTACTCTTCACACCACATATATAAAAAGAAAGCTAAAAATATTTTCAAAACTTTGATAAATAACACATTTTTTAATAGTCAACATCTACTGTTAATTGGGAAATAAAAATGTCTTATGATAAAAAAAAATGTACCTAATTTAAGCATTGTGTGTTGAACGTCCAAATGCTCCAGCAGGAAATAAATTGATCACCTTAAAACAAACTGTACACACATAGGTGTCATTAGCTCAAACTATTGTAAGGAGAAAGGGGGCAGGGGTTGGGGGTTTGATGCAAAACAAACATGTTTTATAAAAAGAAAAGTCATATCAAATGGATAAAACAAGTATCTTAATATGATTTTTTAAAACCGAAAGCAACATAATGGTGTCAAATATATATTAAAGTTTATAAATGAACTTGATTCAAAATATTTACAATTTTTTGTATACTAGATCAATTTGGGTTGATTTTGCTATTTAATTATGTTGGGCCAACTTATAAAGGCTGCTATGTACAAAAGAATAATCTTTCTTCCCACAAGACTGGGAATAGTCAACCACATGTCACACAGTGCTTCTGATAAACAGATACTCTCAACCGATATTGGGTTTTAACTTGAGAGCATTAATAAAACAAGATTAAATAACCTTTTGTTTAAAATTTTATAAAACCAAGTATGGGCCTTTCAAAGGTCATAGGCCTACTATGGGTCAAAAAATAAAAAACATTTAGGGCAGATAAGTCTTACTTTCATAATACATCTAATTTCAAACCCTTTTGTTTTATAATTTCTCATCTCTTTCATAAATTTGAAAATTAGTTTTATTTGTGCTTTGATCTGTGCTGGTGGGCACACAATTTAAATTACAAGTTAATTTATTCTGATTGAGTTGATGACCGTAAGATCAGGGCTAGAACCCCGACCGGGTGAACTGAGGGTGGTTTTTCCTATAAAGCTTTATCTACACTTCCTCATTGCAATTGTGGGTATATTTAAATAATCTATAATTGTACTTTCTTCTTTCCTACACCATTAGCTTAGTTAATGTAGGTCTGTCACCCGCTTCAATGGCCGACCTGGTCTAAGGCGGCACTAGGCCTATCACATTAGACTAGACTGCTGATGATGGAGACATCAAGAGTTTGAATCCCGGTTGTCTCTTAAGAGTGTTTTCTCTTTTCCTTGATGGTTTTACACTCATCCCTAACACACTAGCATAATTAGTACATATGCATACATACCTATGACCCAAACAGTTAGTAAGGTACAGGGTCAAAAATATATCAGTTCATCAGGCTCCCCTTTGAATGCCACCAACCACTATCCAATTTAAAAAATAAAATAAACACATTTGGTCAAAAAATAACATGTTATGCAGTGGCGTCAAAGTAGGGGGGAGATGGCGTGTGACGGGTGGACCCCCTTGCTGTCTTCAGCCCTCCTCACGTAAGTTTAGTTATAAGGCAAGGGCCATGCAATAGTGCCCCTCCCCCTACTTCGCCCATCCATCAATTTTGAACATTCACTGCCTAGAGAAGATATTTAGAGGTAATATTTTTGTAAATCTCATTTCTCATCCTTGAAATCTTTTTTTCTAACCTCTGCATTCCTCCTTCCCCCAAATCCCCATTTTTTCATAAGTTTTGCGACCGTAACCCCGGGATTGGGACCACTGTGTCCTTCAAAAACAAAGTAACACATTAAATCGTGTTCAAAGGCGATGCATCCTCCCCAGAATAATACCGAGCTTGATCAAAATCTCGGCAAATATGAAATTTTTAGTTCAGCTTTTTATTAGTTTATATAATATAATGTACAGTCTACTTTCACGTAGGTCTTGGGGGTAAAGTGCTCGCCTCAGGACCCGATGTCCGTGGGTTCAAGCGCAGCTGGGATCGGCAGATTTTTCTCGAGCGTAACAAATTAGTAGCACAACTTCCATCGGCGGGGAAGTAAAGCCGTCGGTCCCAAGTCGATTGTGGCATTTGACCCTGGAAGCTATATGATCCTACCTTTCCCGTCGAAATTGGTATGCCCTTTCGCTCTCGTTCGTAGAAATTCTCGTGTGCTGATATAATTAGGCCATTCAAAAAGTTCACGTTAAATACATCTTATAAACAAAAAAACCCAACACATTTCTCTTATTCATACGTCAAGCCATGTGATCTGCTGCCGCTGTCACGTTTGATAGAAATGATCAAGACCAATATAATGTAAACTGTTATCAATTTTGGCCACAAAATAAATACATTTGTATTTTTAACAGGCTTTTTATTTGAGAATTGGGCTGTAACTTGTAGGTTTGAAAAAAACAAAAAACGTCGTAGCCCGCCGTTCTAATCTGTCTTTGCTGAAATAACTTAAGAGCTCTCAAGCACGCTAGGGTGAGTGCTTGATAAACCTGGCACACTTAGTGAATAATTGAATATTCATAGCAGCGTGGATGACTTTCAAGACTGGTCGAGTGGCCAGTGGCAGGCATTCACTATAGTAATTATCGAGCCGCTGTTGGTCAGCAGTGTTTACGTAGAGGGACACGAGGCGGCTTGTCATAGCAATCGTTTCAGTTGGAACGAGGAAATGAGCGTTGAGCCAGCTAGCCAGCGACCTACTTGCAGTGCTGGGACGAGTCAGCGTGTGTTTTGTCAGTCGGAGTAGGTGGTGACAACTCTCCAGTGATCAGTTGACTTTCGTGTAGTATACAGGTCTGGGTTCGAGCAGACACAACTCTCCAGTGATCAGACAGTGACTGTTGTGTGTTGTACAGGTCTGGGTTCGAGTAAGACACAACATTCCAGTGAAAAGAAAGTGACTTTCATGTAGTATACAGGTCTGGGTTCGAGTAGACACAACTCTCCAGTGATCAGACAGTGACTGTCGTGTGTTGTACAGGTCTGGGTTCGTGCAGACACAACTCTCCAGTGATCAGACAGTGACTGTCGTGTGTTGTACAGGTCTGGGTTCGAGCAGACACAACTCTCCAGTGATCAAACAGTGACTGTCGTGTGTTGTACAGGTCTGGGTTCGAGCAGACACAACTCTCCAGTGATCAGACAGTGACTGTTGTGTGTTGTACAGGTCTGGGTTCGAGTAAGACACAACTTTCCAGTGATCAAACAGTGACTGCCGTGTGGTATACAGATCTGGGTTCGAGTAGACACAACATTCCAGTGATCAAACAGTGATTGTCGTGTGGTATACAGGTCTGGGTTCGAGTAGACACAACATTCCAGTGATCAAACAGTGACTGTCGTGTGGTATACAGATCTGGGTTCGAGTAGACACAACTCTCCAGTGATCAAACAGTGATTGTCGTGTAGTATACAGGTCTGGGTTCGAGTAGACACAACATTCCAGTGATCAAACAGTGACTGTCGTGTGTTGTACAGATCTGGGTTCGAGTAGACACAACTCTCCAGTGATCAAACGGTGACTGTCGTGTGTTGTATGGTCCTAAGATCGAGTCCTATCCACGTCAACTATTTCAAAGGTATGTCAGACAAGCATGGCTTGTTATTATTATTGTTATTATTATTATTATTAGCACTGCGTCTTACTACCCGTTCGGGTTGTACGCACTTACGCTAATGTGTAATGGTAGGGTGATTGTGAGATGAAATGGAGGACCTACAGTTTAACGTGAGATCCGAACCACGGTGGAGGCCTGGCATTCCACACATTCACAAGTTGTGNAATGGAGGACCTACAGTTTAACGTGAGATCCGAACCACGGTGGAGGCCTGGCATTCCACACATTCACAAGTTGTGATTAATATTATTATTAGCACACGTCTTACTACCCGTTCGGACTAAACTCTAATGTACTAAATACGCTATTTTTTTTAGAATTGAGGAAGGTTATATTTGTAGGAATTGTACCCGCATTTGCGTAGAGGAAGGGTAGAATTTTTTTTAACCACCCTGAGTAGGGTCTACACCTGGGAGATTCGAACCTCTATCTCGTCATCAGCAGTCTAGTCTACTGCGAGAGTAATGCGTAAAGCTGCGTCCAGACTAGCGAGCCGAGCAATGGTGGCCGCCTGGTCTATACAGGCTATACGTTTATATGATGATTAATCTAATGGGGTAAGAATGGGAAGCAAGCATTTTAGAGGTAATCTATCCGCATTTGCATGGAAAGACAGTGAGGGAGGGGGCGGGGGGAGGAATCACCCTCAATAGACCCGACCCGACCTGTATTCGAACCCCAATCTCCCGCCTTGAGTACTTCAGTCTATCATGAGATTGACGCGTTAGACCAATACGCCACTGAAGCGGGCTGGGACAGATTTATCCACAAAATCTACTGATAACCTATTCTTTGTTCACCCCTCTCCACCAGAGGCAGTTTCAATTTTATATTAAGTGTGCAACTCACTTTATAAGAAAAAGTATAACCATAATTGTACAGTTTCCAACATGCGAGCAATCATGTAACTATAAATATTAATTTTTAAAGATTAAATTAATTTTATTTATTTCCCTCGGCCAATAATAAAACTAATTTGCAATTAATATTTAACATAGTAGTTACAAAAAAAACGTAATTTCAAACAAAATGTTAAGGAGTTGTAAAATTTACAACACGCAACTGCTCAGCTAATATTTCAAGTGCGTGTGTTGAAAGATTAATTAGAAATAAACAATAATTTTAAGCTGCTAATGGCTCGGCTCGCTAGCCTGGACGCAGCTCTAGACCTTGCGGTCACCGAAGCGGGTCCCGGCGCTTAGTAAGCTTGCAGACACACTCAAGGTAAATACCGGAATGAATGTTTACCTTTTCATCATTAAAGAATGTCAAAAACAACTTTTTTCAAATTCGTTACAAAGTTCTCATGGTTAAAGACATTTTCTAGGAGACTGACATGCTAAAATTACTCATTTTGACAGTCTCCTAGAAAATGTATTCAACTATGAGAACTTTGAAACGAATTTGAAAAAAGTTGTTTTTGACATTCATTGTAAGGATGTAATCTTTAATTATGAAAAAATATTTATTCATTCACTCATGCCGTACACGGAATCGGATCGGAACGGTCGTAATCGGAGCCCTACGAATGGATAGGAGCTGTCCACACTGGTTCAGAATTCACTCCATGTCAGTCGTAAGATGGCAACAGAAAGGGTACATTGATCTTAGTGATTTGTGACAATGGGTGGTGATAGCAGTGAAGAGCAGGTAGGGATAATGGGTGGTGATAGCAGTGAAGAGCAGGTAGGGATAATTGGTGAGTGATAGCAGTGAAGAGCAGGTAGGGATAATTGGTGAGTGATAGC
>CABFOW010003232.1:0-36672 GCA_902141385.1 Timema californicum
CAGAGATTCCCAACTCCACGAACATGTGAACAGCTGCCCCACTAAGCTGTGCTGACTCGCTGTACTGCTTTCAAATATCAGCGTACGTGTGAACTCACCTTTATCCCAGACAGTTTTACTTAAATATCTGATTATTGTGTTTTGATAACCCATTACAACTTGAGTGGATTATAATCGTAGGTAGTTTCACGTTTTGTGCACAGTTCTGGTGTACTTTTATTAAGTCAGAATATGTAGTAGGCTGTAAAGGTGGATACTCAAACAAAGATATAAATAAGTCAAAAAAGAGGGACGAGGGGAGTTGGGAGGCGTAAAGTTGTTCTAAACTAGAGGTACTCATATTTAAATATTTCCAGGGAAGCATCTCTTCATCTCCTTGGCCAACAAATCCTCCCTGCAGCTTTTAGAGTACAGCTTTCCTATTCATTTTCTAAGAATACGGCACTGATATACATCTTTGATGATCTAGCAGGCCGGATTCTATTTTTATGTATTCACATAGCATTCTTATTAATTTGAAGGTTTTTAAATCAATGAACTCGTTATTTAATTTCATTTTAATACTAGCAATGTAACAGTAACAATCCAATGAACCATACCTGGAGACATTAGTAAGAATGGTCGCTTTGATAATGACAACTCAATGTTTATTTGCATGCAAACACAGTGTTATACATTCCATTGAATTCGTTATAAAGTTTGAATAAGAAATCGTTCAAATTTTAGTTATTTTTATATAAAAAAAAAATTAAGATACCAAATACAATTAAGTGCAAGAGTTTATGGCAGTAAGATTGACAGTTTCTTCTCAATCATCTTTTCTATGCATCTATATTTCTGTTATATAAGCTGAACAATAAACAATACAATTTTATTTTATTTTGAAAATTAATCTATTTTCAAATCAAGATAATGAATTACATTATTTTATACAAAATTCTATTCACCTATTTGTGCCTGTATATTGACCACTTAGACAGCGTTACTCATGTATATTAATACAGCTGCTTTGACAGTTCGTTATAATAGTATTCAAAAATCACGTTTTTATTGTAAAGCCTGGTAAAAGTACGTTTATTATTTTCCTTTGTACAATAATAGATGTATTTCAAATATGGGCAGTGGTGAGAAATAAATGTTGAATCCAAATGCAACTGTCAGTTGGTTTGGTGACATTTCCTAAATGAGCTTAACTTCTATCAAATATGTACTTCTAGCACGATACAGTATTACAAAGGTTTTCAAGACGATTCGTTTTAAAGTAAACCTATTTAGTTGTTTTTTTTAGATTACTCTTCAGAGTTATAACTCTTGAAATGAGTCATCTCATCGTAAAATACACTATAAAATTCTATTAAAATCTTTACTCTTAATGAAAAGGTTATATTTCCCACTAATTATATCGAGCTGATTCTTTTGAACAAGTTTTGAAGATAATCAGATGTTTTTAAAACAATTTCTAAATAGTAATTGGATTAAAAATGTTATTAAACTAAATTATTACTGGTGTAAATAGGCACACACCATAGCTCAAAGTGATCATGTGTATACAATGTTTGTGGGGATGGTGAAAATATCTCACCAAAGTCCCTCTGGTAACCCTTGTCAAGACCTAGAAATAAAATTGTTTGCTAGCGGAAATGTTTTAGTGGCTGCTAGTATTCTGGGCAAGTATTACAACATAAAATTCGGATTGTTATAGCAATGTCAAGACAAGATTCTTACAACAGGATCTAACAATTTTTTCTAAGTTTATTTAGCTGCTATCGACCAAAATAATTTACTAACATTCTTACCTATTACCTAATCACTACATTAAAACTTATGAAATAAATGAATTAGAGATTAAAAATATTATTATTATTATTATTATTATTATTAGCACCGCGTCTTACTACCCGTTCGGGTTATACGCAGATTTAAAAATAAACTTATTCATAAACTACTCGTATAATTTTATAATTTAAAAAGTAGATAATTATCACATTTTAAGTTTGTTTGTAACTGTACAAAGTATTCCAACTTTATTATTGTGACATTCCAGTTCGATACAATTTCGTGCGGATAAGCTACGCTGGAATTGGAAATTATCCTTTAAAATTGGAATTGGAAAAATATATTTGATACTGTCAAAACAAATATATATATATATATCCTGTGTTAAATCTTGAGTAAAGTGCAAAGAGTATTACAATTAAGTTTTTAACAGATTTTTAAGAATCTCAAGGTGAAGAATCAACACACAACCATGTTTCGATGATTGCTTTAAAACAGTTTAATATGAGCGTTTTGTTTTATGGCACTTTAACATTTGTCACTTTTGTTAATATATGTAATAATTATTTATATGGAATGAAAAATAACAATAATAAGACTGTTTTAAAAATAGTAATTTGAGCTTTGTTTTCATTACGCTGATAAACAAAGATTCATAACAATAGTTACTACGTTTAGAGACGTAAAATTTCGTAAACTTCATAAATGCTATACACATCTACATCATAACAATACATTTTAGGATATTCTATTTTAAAATAATAGTCCGAAATAAGTTCTAATAAAGTACATTTCAAGCACATCAATAAAACTATTATGGTTTTTATATTATTACTATTATAATTATTACATAAATTGCAACTATTTACATTAACAAACAAATTAAAACAAAAGTTCTATTCTAAGTTCAAATAGTATGGTTCTAACTTGTTCTTTTTACTATTTCATCTAACTAATATTTCGAATTACTTTTAATAATCTTATTAGTAAGCTATGTGTGAATTAATTTGAGCTAGGTTTCGTATGTGACTGTTTCCGTTGCTGCTGAAGCATGTGCTGGGACCTTGTTTCTTGCACGGCTGCCACCAAAGTTCTAACGGCTTCTTCGTGTCCCTCAAAGCTGTCTGCCTTTTTCAAGCTTCCAATCTCTCCTCGTAGCCCTACAGTACCTTGCCCACCACCACTGGATTGTGGTCTAGTATCAAAACCACCTCCAAATGACCCGGTTTCACGGCAAAATTTGCCATACGTTTCCCCTAGAGTCGCAATGTCATGTTTCTTAGGCGGAAAGGTTTCCCAAGATCGCTGTTTCTGCATCAATCTTGCTTTTGCTCCCTTGCTACTTGTTCCTATAACGACAACTAATGTCTTTCTATCCCCTAAATCCATTGAAGACCTTCTACTATTAACAGAAACTGAACTAAGGGTTAAACTTTCACAAGAGTTATTCTGCTTCCTAATCTTTTCTCTTTGCCCCGGTTCTTGTCTCTCCGTCGAGGTGAACAAAACTGTTTCTTCCGGGTCTGAAGCTGGATAGTGTCGAACCACTTTACCTGCCTGTTCTCTATGCCGATGAGGTGATGTTGGAGTACTTACTGCAGTACTGGGCTCTTGATGAATTAATGCTCGTACAGCTTGTTTTGTACCTGAAATTCTATCTCCTGCCGGAGAATCGGAGGGTTCCGAAATTCTCTGATACTCGCTTTCATCAATATTTCTTTCATCTCCTTTTTCGTTCGACGAGAGTGGCCGTGCAATTCGTCCTAATAATGAGGATCTTCCCATTATATCGTGGAGTTTTTCTTTCAAATGACTTTCTAATCGTTCACGAACATCCATACAACCTACATTACTCATTAGCTCTGATGACGTGACAATATCCTCAAGGTGAGACTGAGGACGACGGGAACCTGTGGGGGGAGGAGGGGGTGGAATGTTATGATAGCTTTGACTTGTTGGAACGGAACTCTGAGAGTTAAGTTCTATGCCGCAGCTTGATGTATCTGACTTCTCGATTTCTCTTGAGCCTAACACCTTACCACTAATGGTGTGATAAAGCGAAGCTACTTTTGATGATGAATTTTCACGGGGAGTTGATGAGACATAACGCGCTGTGGAGGAATCTCCTTTACCTGTAAACAAAACCAATGTGAGGAAAGGCTTAATACAACCAAATAGCATGCATAAAGAAATCTACTTGTGCAATTAGAAGAATTTTGAACATAAGTTTAGAACAGGTATACATATAATATTTCTAATATTAAATTAAACCAAATTTTCCTCGTTAAAGAGGAGAGCATTACTATTCCAAAAGCATTCGATGGTCTAATTCAAAGATAATGTGTCCTTAATATACAAATATTACTTATCTAAATATTTAGATAAATTTATGAAAGAATGTCTCGAACATAACTTAGAACAATAGATATTTTATTTAAACATTCTAATGTAGCTCTATCATTTAAATTTGGTTATAAATGGCTTTACTATTTATTTTATTTTAGTTTCACAATTTGAATGATATTTTCACACACAGCTAATGTTTCGTGCTTGTTACCATTGAGCTATGTGTGATATATCTAGCACTGTGTGGTCTTATAATTAATTTACCCATCTTTTTCCTAAACTATCGTTGGTGTAGTTCCTCTAAATTATTTTCCCACAGCCCTACCCATTAAAATATGTGTTTAACGTGGCCATGAAAACCTTACGTATATAACATATTCGTCATTTTTAATGACCATGTGTCATGTGTCATGTTATTAAGTCCATATATGGTTCATTTTCATTTGAATATATCTGTTGTTGGTAAACGCTTGTTTGTGGTTTTGGTAACGTTCCTCTCGTCAAAGAACCCTAATGGGCTATGTTTCTAAAGTGGAAGCTAGAATTACTCTTTATTTTATTAAAGTTTAGTCAAAATATTATTATTATTACTATTAGTATATATTTTTAAGATGTCCCATAAAGTAAAAAGCCCTCAAATCTTTCAAGGGGAACTTATATTAAGTGTTGTAAGTTTCGAACATTGTCTCATAGTTGACTCAAAGCAACAATATTGTCAAGTTTCTATATGCTAACCTAGTTGATTTAATTATTCTAGTTTTAAAATTGTAAAGGAAAATAACGGTTTAGTACATAAAAAAAGAATATACCCAGATGAGCGTAGCCTTAATATTACTTTTAAATTTTTATTTTTACAATGATATTTTGCATAAATCTGCCTACCAGTGATAGACTAATATCCATGAAAATAGTCTATTGGGTTATTCCTTAAATTAAGCAGGTATTAAAATAATGTGTTTAGTAGCTACTCAGTTTGACGAATATTTTCTTGTCCAGGTGAATGGGAGCGGGAAATGGGGATATATTTATAAGATCGGGAGGGTTGAGTTGTTGGGAGTTGATGAAATCAGCGGGGGCTCCCGTATCAAGTAAGGCAAGGGAAGGACCTTGGGTGAGTATCTCAGAGGACGCTGGCAATGTTGTATGGCTGACACTGAGGACTACTTGGAGTGCTCCTGGTCTCTGGTTTGGCGTTTCCCGAGGTTTTCTTCTCATGTCGTGTTGACTCAATACGGGGCAATCGCGGTAGGAGTGGTACCTCGGATAGTGGTAACATTTTGGCAGCAATGGTGTAACGGTGACGTGATGATCTCCTCCCACCCCTTTTTATCTCAGCGCAGTTGTCTGGCGCAGCGCTGAAGTATGGTTACTAAGCCAGCCGCTAGAGCGGCGCTGAGCGTGGTGGGAGAGAACTCGTGATCTGGCTCACTTGCAATGTGCATGGAATCGACCAGGTCAAGGAAGGAGGATGGTTTGAATGTATTATACCGTATCTAGGTTCAGACAATAAACCGTAATTCAAAAAGCAATGTATGTGTTTCAATCAGTGGGTCACCAGGCTGGGTTTGCTTAGCAACAGATTCAATATTAAAGAGGAAACTAACAGGCTCATGGGTTGTTAAGAGTGAATAAGTTTAGTAAGCGAAGGAGTTTCATGGCATCAGAGCAAACATTCAGAGAGCAGTCCGAGTTTCGTGGTAGTAGAACTTTACTCATCACGGCCTCCGGTAATATTGAGCACGAAATAAAAAAGCATTTTTGATGATAATCAACCAAACGCATTTGACTACAGTTCCGAAAGTCAGAGCAACAGCTCAAACAGTCAATGTCTGGGTGGACATTTCAATAACACAAGTAAGCTGGCTAGACACAACCTCGTTCTTGAGAGGGTCAACTTCAATCACAACGTGGGACGTCAGACAACACAAGACAGGGTGGCAGAGTCTACAGTCAGCTGGGCCATTTTCCACTGCCGGAGAAGACGTCTAATAACAAACCGAACAACGGAGCAGCGCCAAGCGTCCTCAAGATTCGAGTGCACATCACGACATCAAACCATCTGGAAATCTACTAAGGACAAACATGCGCCATCAAATGGTTAGCTAAGTAGTAAACTGAAATATTGCAGTAGGCTTGGGATGCACTAGTAAAATTAACTGGATTAACTTGTTGAGTATTAGCTATAGTCTTGATAGACTTAAGTGGTATTTTTGGTGGTGTGGAACAAAATTAACAATATTTTCTGAATTAATGTACGTTTAATGAGGTATCATTATTTTGCAAAACGAGTGACGGGTCCTATAACATTTGGTACACATTAGTAGTTCTTTGTTATGGATAGAAACATGAGAAGCAGCAGGTTAGAAGCGGACGAGTTAGAGTACGAGATCCGTATGAGGGTGGTGGTGCCAGAGTCAACAGTAGAAGGTATGATAACACAGCTTTTAAATTATGGGAAAGAGAGAGAGTGGTAAAAATGTCATTAGTCAACCCCGGCGAATGCCCATCAAGGGAGATAGAAATACCCACTATAGAGAATTATTTGCTTTTGCAACGGGTAGGGGAATCCAAAGCTCCGTCCTTATCTCAAAACAGGATATGTCAGACGAATTTGAAACACCTATAACAACGGCTAGGTTGAATAGGGACAGAGGCTGCAGGCAGTGATGAGCTGGTGCTCAAAGGCACGCGTTCACTTACTCGAGCCAAATATATGATAGGAAATCTTATCTAGGCCAAAAAGGGTACAAGGTCTTCAAACTTTGAGGAAGGTATCCTTAAATTTTCAAATTTGTACAAAGGGGTAGGTTACCTCGAGGACCAGGTTCATGTCCACCTTGCCACTTCGCAGGTTTCACCAGGTGTGAGGGAGGGGTGTAGCCCCGAAAGAGATAATATGGGCATTCAAGCAGCCGAACCGCTGGAAGAATATAATAAATTGGGCCATAACTGAGACGTGTCAGCGCTAAATCTTCTTAGAAAGTGTAACCTTGATTTCCATGAACGGTCAGACCCCGTAGAGTTTTTAGAGCGATTAATAGAGCAAAAAAGGGCATATTCGTTAACAGACAGCGAAATTTTGATTGCTTTGCCAGAATTGTTCGAGGGGAGTCATAGGGACTGGTTAAGAAACCACGCCAATGTCTGGCCAGACTGGAGTGCTTTTCTAAACAGTTTAAAGCTTAGCTTTTTCCAGGTAGAGTACTTAGAGGGATTAGAGGATAGGATTAGAAACGGTAGACAAAAACCCTGGAAAACAGTCACGGATTATTTTATAAGAATCCAAACCTTAACTAGACGTCATGGAGAGTATTCTCCCGAAAGGGAACTTAATAGATTATTTTCAAGTCTAAGGCCAGAAATAAAATTACAAATACCTCGAGAATGCGTAAATTCAGTAGAAAAGTTACAAAGAAAGGCCATTCATTATTAAAGAGCTAATTTAGAAGTGTGGCGATACTGTCAACAAAACCAACCAGATTATAATTGCAATAATCAGATGCGACAATCGTTTTCCCAACAGACCTTACCCAGATCCAGGTCCGATCAAGCCAGGGAACAGGGGGGAGATTATGCCCAGAGGGAGTCCCCAGTGGCTACAATAACGAATAGACAGAGCAGTTTTCCTAAACAGAGGAAGTGTTTTCTTTGTAGGTCACCAGACCATTTAGTGGGACACTGTCCAAGCCGAAGGGGGGATGAAAGAGAGGTACGCAGCAAACAAACTCAATCATCCCAAGGGAATCGAAGCAGGGCCTCGGTGCGGGTACCACGATGGTTAGGCCTAGAATCCCGCAAAATTCGATGTGCGCACTCCAAATTTATCAGGTGCTAGGACCAAAGTGGGGCAGAAAAACACGCTATCATTAATAGATACTGGTTCAGTCAATAATTTAATTTCCCAAAAATTTGTTCGTGAACTAGAATCAATCTCATCCATTAAGCAAAGGGAAATTTGTGAAATTCTGTGTGAAACTGCTGACGGTGGCATCATGTGCATCATTTCCAAAGTGAAACTGGCAGTTAAAATAGATAGGTTTTCATGGCCGGCATGGTTTTGGGTCGCACCCAATTTGAGTATAGAGCTCATACTGGGGAGGGAGACTTTGAACAAATATAGAATGAAGATTTTCCCGAGCGAAAGTAAGATTGATTTCCCGTGTGATAGGTTTGGCACGTCGGTCAATCTAGAGGATCTGACGCAGTCAAATTCGTGACTTTTCATTTGTCAATTAGAGAAAAAATACAGGTGGTTCAGATCCCTAATGAGTATAGAGATGTGGTGACAGAAGAATTAGGGTGTACCAATGTCCTGACGTGTGACATAAAGTTGTTGGACCACGTGCCAGTCAGGTCCAGGCCATATTGCTTTGCCCCTCCCAAGTGAGAGGTTTTAAAAGCAACACGTGGAGGAGTTTCAGAAGAGTAGAACGTCCAAGGTGTTTCAATGGTTCAGATGATGTTGGAGTCTTGACTGGCCGTGAGGTTGCAGCTGTCAAGCTCTTGGCCAGATCTTGTTCCACAACGACCAATTCTTCCAGGTGTTGGGGGTTCGGTGCTCGGAGTAAAGACCTTAGTTTTGGGTGAACGAGTTCGATGAGAAGAAGATTTAGTTCTGATAGTGTCTCGGTGCTTACCATATGTGATGCATGCACTTCATTCCCTTTCTTTGGTCAATTTATGGTTCGGGTTAGGCAAACGCAACAGACGTGGCGCTACGAAACAAATTAATATTTTATGGAACAACTCCTAAACACCGACGTGTTCTGGCTCCATAACCTTTTACAATAAAAACCCTTTTTATGTATATTAATATGTTTTTATGAATATAATTACAAAATTGAAACTGTTGAAACAAAAGCCATGTTTTCTTTGAAACACATTTTTCGTGACTCACGAGCTTTCTGTATGAGTGAATCTGTTATAAATACAAGTTACATACATTCAAGTGAAAACACATAAAACTCGAATTGTGTAAATATATAAAAATGACACCCGACCAGGGATTTGAACCCCGGGTGTCTGGTTTTACGTCCAACTGAGCTATCGGGGATCCCCTCCATGTCAGTAATTCATTAAAATCCATGTGTGGATGTGTTTTCCCTCTCTCCACCCAAATATGCCATTAGACGTGCTCTCTCGCCGATTGTCACTTACAGCCTAAATTGTAATGTTTGTATAATATTTGTTTTCCGTCAGATTGAGGGAAGATGGAACCCTGGACAGCATTTATATTAAACTAGAATAATTACTAAAATAAAAACAAAACTTAGCCACGCTAAATATGTGCTAATAAAATTTAATCGCTAATTTCCCGAAGATGTAATATTTTAAATTGAGGTAGATATTTGTGGGAAGTTAATGGAAATTGTGTAAATATATAAAAATGACACCCGACCAGGGATTTGAACCCCGGGTGTCTGGTTTTACGTCCAACTGAGCTATCGGGGATCCCCTCCATGTCAGTAATTCATTAAAATCCATGTGTGGATGTGTTTTCCCTCTCTCCACCCAAATATGCCATTAGACGTGCTCTCTCGCCGATTGTCACTTACAGCCTAAATTGTAATGTTTGTATAATATTTGTTTTCCGTCAGATTGAGGGAAGATGGAACCCTGGACAGCATTTATATTAAACTAGAATAATTACTAAAATAAAAACAAAACTTAGCCACGCTAAATATGTGCTAATAAAATTTAATCGCTAATTTCCCGAAGATGTAATATTTTAAATTGAGGTAGATATTTGTGGGAAGTTAATGGAGATACACCGTGTATTACTATATATGTGAATACAGCCGTTAACAAGAGGATCTGTAGTTAAAATAACTAGATACTATGTAATACTTTCACAAAATCTCGTGTTAAAGTGTTCAATGATGACTAAAGCTGATTGGGTAAGAAAATATGTAGAACTATATTTAACTTTAGTATTTGATTATTTATTTATTATGATTTCAATCCAACGTACCAACTTATCAACTTCACGCTAGCACGCAGGGGACAAAATTTAAAACTACCCTAAATAACGGGCCTGTACGGAACATCTATCTATTAATTGAACGAAGTGAGATTTTAATAATAGTATTACTACAACACAAATAAACCTTTTGGAGAATTAGACTCAACTTTTTTCCATTTTAAAATTTTAATGGCATTTAGAGACACTCTCTATGAAATGTATATTCTCTAAATAACAAAATCATATGATATATTGTTCGTGCATAATAAAACATTAATAGGCTTACAGAACCAATTTCAAAGTAAATAACTTGTGAACACAAATATAGACACCCGTGTCCCAAAACGCGTCTGCTTTTACACTTTATAAGCTAAGCATTTGGCTGATAAAACTAACTTGCTTATACAAATATGGTTTAAGAATGACTACTGTGCTAGATCATTTATAGTCATCATCATTAACTAAATGCGTAAGCTCGTGATCTTGAATGAAAAAAAAACTGTCTTTATTTTTATTTTAAGTCATATAATTTATAGTTTAGTTTATCTTTGCAAAACATTATTGATAATTAAAAAGAAATCCTTGCAACACTAATTTACTAATTAACCTAATGTCTCTTATTTATTTTTGAAACAGCATTTTTAATTTGGATAGTCTAGATCAAAGAATGATTTATAAAAATGAGTATAAGAAATAGTAACTTATTTTTAGTAAGGTGGTATATATATATATTTGTATGTTTTGATGAAAACACGTGTGTTTACCTGAACGGAATGTACCAGCTTTAACATTGCTGCACTGCTTCAAATCCTCGCTTTGTTGGGAAGTCATCATCTTGGATCGGCAGAGCTCTGAGCTGCCCGCACCTCCTCTGCCGTCAGATTTGCTCCTCTCTCGACCCAGTACCAGTCGAGGCTCCTCTTGAATCGGGGACTTCTTGCGATCTTCTTTAGTTCGCACCTAAAAAGTTCCATTCAAGTGCTATGACCATTTTATTTCAAAATCGCTATTGCTAAATAATAACTGTGTGACAAATAATAGCTTGTAAAAATGAACAATATACAAAGCTTTATTATTTAAAATCCCACTAGATTAATTTCCTAGGGGCGAGCGGTTGTTGGGAAAGAGCCACGAGATTAAGGGTTGTAGTTTATAAAAAAGTTGTCCGAGATGAATACTTGGTTTCAGTAAAATATATTAGACACTATTTGGGTGGTGATAAATCTGTCATTAATTCCAATTTAAATCAGGCATAAGAGGTGTCAGAAGTATGGTTGTGATTGGTACCTTCTCAATGAGTTGACTGAGAACCCCCCTCTTGCTATCCCTCGTCAGTTCGCCACACTGCAGACTCTGAGAAGCTTGCTGCTGTCGATTGGTGTAGATCAGGTTCCCACTGGCATCTAAAATGGTCGACATTTGCTCCCGGGTCCCTCGAACACGAGGTCCTTCTCGGACTGGGATATCCTTTCCATCCACTGACAAAATGTATACAACATTAGTTTTATCAACTAAATCAATATTTACTGCAATTTAAGTGGAACAAAACTACTAATTATAAATACCTATAAGAAGTCTGTTATAGCTTAGGATGACACGAAGAATTTAGCCTGCTATAAAGTTAAATATAATATGTACTAAAATAACTATATTAACGTTGTAGAGAAATAGATCACAAATAAAAGTACAGCCCCTAACACTATCTACACACACTTCAATATTCGATATTTCATTGTGTCGTCCTCAAAAAGTAGTAGTAGTAGTAGTAGTAGTAGTAGTAGTAGTAGGAGGAGGAGAGAGCATGAAGTTAGCTTCAGTGATGTCAACTGGTTGGGAAAGATGAGAAATTCTCTGGTGGATTGGAAACTCGGTGGAGGTTCATCTCCTATTGTATGATGATGGCAGGTTGTGTTAGTGTTGCAAAAGGGTTTACATCAGGTCTAGTTAACGAATATTTATTTCTTGACCGTTAAATAAACCAACCACTCTGCTGCTTTCATTTAATTGATGACATTCATGGCATGGGCCGCTGACCAAGACAATCTAACCTTATTTATAAACAAACTCAACTCCTTTTCATCTCTAATAGATCCTATATCTAGGAAGCATTCCTTGATGTAGGCATAAGGTTATTAGATAGATATATCCCATATAGTCTTCCCATGCGTGCTCTCCGCTTCTCCTCCGGTCCTGGACGTATTCAAAACTACCTTGAAAGTCTTCAAGAATCTTTTACAAAGAGAGGATACCTAAAGCCTCTCATAAATAACCCTCTTCAACTAGCTGAAACTCCACAAGCATCCAATTCTGAAAAACCTGACATTACACCTCTAGTGACTAAGTACTACCAACTATCCAAGTACACAAGCAGCCTCCATCACTAAGAAATATTCTAGTACACTCTGAACTCAAAGCAGAGAATAGCACAATCTTGCAACAAAACAGCTTGCAAAACCTGCCAAATATATAATCCAGCAGTCACTTTCTCTAGCAACATAACCAACTCTATCCATCCCAACAGAGGGAGTCACACCTTTGAATCCGGTAACTTAATTTATCAACTAGAGTGTCAACAATAAACTGAAGCTTTTCGTAAACGCATGAATGGACACTACCATTAAACCAACATCAATAACCCATAAAAACAAGTTTCGGCACATACCTCCACTCACAACCTCAACTTTGAGGGCTGCTACACTGTCACAGGTGAAAATCATTTAACAGAACACAATGATTTTCAGTTAAGAAGATGAGAACTGACACACCAATGGATCACAAAATCTAGAAAATCACCCAACCTAATTATTCGTTTACTAGGCCTGATTTAAACCCTGTTGCAACACTAGCACTATCTACCATCAACACACAACCATAGATGAACCTCCAGAGAATTTGTCATCTTTCACAACCAATTGGCATCACTGAAGCTGACTTCCTGTTCAGTCTTATCACTACTACCTCCTAAGGAAGATCAATGGGAGCGTCTAAATATGTCTTAGTGTTTACCCTTTTATACGCGCTCTATTTCTCTACAACTCTATCATAGTTATTTTATTACATATTATATTTTGTTTAGTGCACTTTAATATAACGGAGTTTATGTTGGCAATCAATAGAATATAATGTTTGATAAGAAAATATATTTTAGAATGCTGAGAAAATATGTAAATGTCGAGACGCGTACACATGAATATACTAGAATACAGAAAATGTTTTTTTATATGGCAGTAAAACGAAAATGCAGCGCTACCTTGAAAACATATCAATTGTCACGTAATAAATGTATAAATGTATAATTTTAAATAAAGTAAATGTTGTGTACTTCAATATTGTGTGTCTCAACCAAAATGTTAATATAAGCGACACTCTAATTGTGTCATGAAGCTAAATGGAGTTTCTATATCAAGGTTGTAATTTACAATGTAATGTGTTAGCAACAAGATTAGGCTCTTAGAAATGATTTAAACTTCGTGTATAATGCGTCTAAAGTTGAAGTTAAATCATCTTTGTGCAATGTTCGCTGTTCACTTTTCACTGTATATCTATTAAAAGCTCTGTAATTGGAAATGATGTGTTTCAATGTACTCCACAATATTCGCTATTAGCCACGAATATAAAACAAGCCTGAGTCACAGACATATTGCACATCGAGCCTGCAGTGAAGCATTGTTGCCAAATGTTTCCTCAATCAGTGCCATTAAAATATTAACTACATATGTTATGTGTTAGGGTCTTCAAATGCCAACAACACTACATTTGACAGAATTTATTTACAAAATAGACACGCCAGCTTCACTCGCCTCATTTATAACGAGCTGATACTCAGAGATAAATGTACAGAACAGTTTCTGTCAACAACAAACTAACATTTGGAAACACCGAGAAGACAAACAAGTACCGGTACTTAGAATTATTTTAACATAATATCATAATCATGGGTGCATTTTAATGTGCATGCTAATGGATTTTTAACTTTACACATCGTAAATGAATTAACCTTCAGTAGTAATTGTACATAAAAAGAAGATTAGAAAATACTTGGAATGTCAAAGTACTTTGTTTTGGTGCCCAACTTACCTTTCATATACATAGCACTCTCAGCCGTTGGTGAGTTCACTATGTTACTTGGATGCATTCGACATTCTTTTTGACTTGCGTCCAGTCGGTAACTGAAATAATAAACTATAATTGTATAATAAGGTTAAAATTGAAAGATATAATTAATTTTAAATTGATATTATCTAATTGTTATGGAGAAAATAAGAAAGTTATTTCCCTAAGAATGCTAAATGTTCAAAAGTGAGGGTTGTATCCTGTATAAGTGAACATATTTATTCATGGACTAATTACATGTACTATTACAAGTACTCGTGCATGTCATACTCTTACAATTCTCTTACTATAGTTTTCTACAAAGATATATAACAGTTACGTATCATTTTAAACTATAACGATATTAATATTATTTTCCTAATTCCAATAAAGTTATTTTATGGCGATGATTTGGCTTCACGGTAAATCTAAGAATGAGGAGATTTCAACATAAAATATATTTAAATGGTGTGCACAATTTTCAAATATTCAAACCGGTTGCTTTTTATTTATTGTTGTCATTGCCGTGTTGGGTAACACACACATGACATAATCGCGCTAGTGTATCAAGATTGAGGCAGCTTGATTCAGCAGAAGGAAGTCCACCTGACCGAGAAGTACTGATAGCTCGCACGGCTACCGAAAATATGTTATCGACTGTCAAAAATATCCCACTAAAATAAAGTAGTTTTATTTGGTCGAGTGACAGTGATTTTTAATAAATGTCCCAAGGTGTTAGGTGTTGCTATTAATGGTAAGCTCGATGTTTGCAACGCTAACTATGAGTTGGGCGGGTAGCTTGACTCGCGCGCCACATGTGTGCTGGAATTATGTTTTCTTTAACGCAACTTGGAGGTAATGTACTCATATTAGCGTTGACAAGGGGGAAATCAAATTGAAAACACCCTTTTTAGCGTCCCCGAGGGATATGCAGCAGCAACAACAAGATGTATGTAATACGTTGAATTTATTGACAGAGGTTTCGCCATTACACTTAAAAAGCGACTAAATAGAAAACAGTGAATATTATTTATAAATATAATACCTATTATGTCTAAAATATACTCAAAGATTTATTGAATAAAACTATATCGTAGGAAATTTTATTTTTGTACATTTTACATATTTGTACACTTATTTACTGCATAAGTTTATATTGATATGGTATTATGAATATTTGCGGGGGAGGGGGGCAATAGCCAAACAAATGTATTAATAGAGCGTCAAAGAAACTAGTAAAGTTCATTTAACCATTTTCTTGATCAAAATAACTAAGGATACACACTCCGGTCGCCTTGAAATGTGTATCAGTGTCACCTTGACTGCTAACAACACTACGAACCAGGAAGCAAACACGCTAACACGCTACTCACGCGGTGGCGGTGTCCATTTGAAGCGCGCTGATATGTTCCAGAAGAGATTGCAACTGTTGGTGTGAGGTTTCCTGACTGGAGGTATCTGCGGACTCGCTTATTCGTTCCACAGGAGCTGATCCTGACGTCAAAGACTTGACATACGGCTCCAGTTGGTTGGCGATCACACTTAGATTCTTCACCTCCGATCTGAGCGTCAGGATGTCGTTCATCTAGACGTAGGTATCAACAGTTTCACAATGGCAATTCGAACATTTCGATTTTGTACGCCTACAACCTTTAAAAACATTGTAAATATATTTTATGATTTAGCAAGTAATTTTTATATTTTATTGTTATTATTATTATTACTAATCTATCTAAATTATTTCATTATGTAAAAGAAAATGTAAATATATATTATATATATAAAATATATCCAAACTGAGCTATCAACATACTGACTATTTCTGTCTGAGTATTTAATAATGTATGATTGTGCACATAGTTTTAATTTTGTTTGAGCAGTTCACATTACATAATATACATATGCCGTAGGGCCCCACATTCTGCAAGTGGCCCCGGGACCCCCAATTCCTTGATGAGACCCTGTTTCCTACTTTAACTACGAAATGCTTCAAATTAAACTTAAAATAACAACAAAAGATTGATAATTTTGTACATACGCTTGAATTATTAATTCAAAACAAACCATGTCGTTAAGATGGCCTCTATAGTGTGCCTAGTTGAATTGCTTCAAGTTACTGAATTGTGCATATGGTATGTAAAACGTGTATTCAATGTGTTGTATGTGTTGTGTATATGTGTTGTAATGTATGTACCTGTAGTATGTGTTGTATGTATTTATATTCATTTATAAATGTCATACGTAATGGGCCTACTAACACTCATTTTGATCATAAACACGACCAATCATATATTGGTATGAGCAATAAATGATATATTAATTACTGTTATGGAAATGTGTCAATGCTATTGATTAGTGTTATTTTTATTCTCTTTTAGCGATTGTTATATATAAGTATTGATGCGTATCATGCTAATGACATGTGTTTCCCCCTCCTTATACCTTATATTCGATGTCTCTGTATAGTGAGCTAGATTAAGCGTTTTCCCCTCCTCTCTCCATGCTATTTTAATCTTGTTCTATTTCCTATCGCCAAGCTAATGACTCGTGTAGTTTGTAATTGTATTTTTTCTGTCACACTCATGTTGGTTGGTTGGTTTAGGGGGACGCTAACGTCCACAGAAGGTCTAGTTGGCCTGTACTCGGACCTTGGCCGTGATCATTCTCTTGGACAGACGGAGGAGATGTATTAGTCTAATAGGAGGTGACACCTGTGCATGGGACTCAAACCAATGCTCCCTCTAACCACTGAGCTATCCAGGAGTTGTCTGTCCGTGTCCACTCACAATTATAATAGTTTGGCTATTTAATCCGCCAATATAACAGGTTTAGGAGGAACAAGAGGGAAGAAAGAATGGTTCAATAGAACACGTATCAAGGTCAGTCAGTGAACATTTAGCTCGTGCATGGAATCTAACCAGAGACCCCTAGCTCGGCAACAGATTAGAGATAAGAGACGGAAGACCTGTGGATAGACAAACAGGAGTTATGGGAACTATTGGTCACTAGCTGACCAATACGTTCTTAGCTTGGTTAAAGCATGTTGTGCTATACGTGGCTCTTGCTAGTGGCAGGAAAGCTATTCTTAGACTTTGATCATGGGTATTCGCTTGGAGAGAGAAGAGAGAAACACTTCAGCAATACGTCTAGAGATATTTTATTACTGATGAGGAGACAGCAGGTTAGGTTACCTTGTATATTAGGGGGGAAAAGGTAATCTGGACTGTTTAAGTGTAATAGCATTCGCCTGGAGCGAGAATGGAAAAATCTATACACTTTTGAGATGCTAGGATCTAAACCGAACCTTGCGAAATATCGTGGGCTGGTGGAATAAGGGCACCATAGATCTTTTTGTCAAGGTCATGATGTTTAGCTTGTGCCGAGAATTGAACCTGGCACCCCTGTCTCGATAGACTAGTTGCTGTGCTTCAAACCCAGCCTCTCTGAATGATACGTGGACAGGGTACAGATATATCTGGCTGGGTGGAGGGGGAAGTCCCAGTCTGGACCTGCTCTGGTCTAGCCGAGTGGTTGTATGTAGGCCGCCAGGGTAATTAGTGATCGCCAAGTTGGCGGCATTGACCGTTGACATGGTAACCATGGTATACACTCATTCGCGGCTCATTATGGCGGCCATATCGCGAATTTTATGAGCCAGTACCGGTTTATGGATCCTTACTTTTGATAATACCTAAAAGAGCATTAGTTTCATAGTCAATTTCAATGAATAATTATTAATGTCAAGAAAATTCTGTTTGTACTGAAACTAAATAGGTTTTAATATATCTGGTTTTAGTTTACTGTTGATTATAAATAAATGTAGGAAATTAGTGGCTAATCCCTTCAAACTAACACTTCACTACAATCGTTTTAATAATACGTAACATAAAAGCAAAACAATAATTATTGGAACAAAAGAAATAGCTAACTCTATATCAAGAAACATCTTGGAGAGATGTAGTCTATAGAACAAAAAAGTAACTTCTTTCTTCCCTTTTCGTGAGAATTTATCTACATTGCATTTTTATTAAATAGGAACGTTTATGGTCATTGCACGTGTCAAATAAAACTGGTAGCTTTAAACTTACAAAAAAAACCTCAAGGGTGATAATCCTCGCGCTAGTGCTGATCATTTTGAAATATTATTTTCTCTAGTACTTTTGTAAGTACTTGGCTAGAAGTGTGTACTTATGGCTGTAGGACAAGAGTACTGTACTGTACTGTAGAAAACAATAGGCATGCTCCCCCTCCCCTTACACAGTTTAGAGTATTCGAGCCTTCATACAGTTCATAACAGATTCAAATAAATAAATATTCCAGTTGTTTGAGTCCTGCGAGTTACTGGAACATGATGTCATTGTGTCATTATGTCACGTATGAAACCCCCACATATCAAAGCGGGGTATTCATAGAACGTGGCAAGAGTAGGGTTTTTGCGTAACCACTTTCTAGACTGAAATTGAATATTTATTTATTTTCGATAGTTTTAATACTTTTGACATTTAAGATGAGGCAACAGCAGCCATTTGATATTTTACTAGCTAATGGCTGATTGTGTGTGTGTGTGTTCCTGGTTTAAAAATAGCATTCACTACCAGACGGCGGAGAGAGACTAGAAAATGGCTGTAGGTCTACTGCACATATTAAAATACCTTCACACCATTATAAACAGTAACCTGTCGGACCAGCTGGTCGGCAGAGATAACATTGTCCATCTCTTGCTGCAATGATGTGGTTGCTTGCGTTCAGCCAATAAAAACAAGTATGGATGGACTACAGAAATCAAATAATATCAAGTTATTTGCTCTGTGACAACAGCTCTTGGAAATGTATAGAAATCAATACAGGACTTCCAATTAAAATCATTTATATTTAACCATATAAACATTTTTAAAATATTTATTTCTTATTTGAAAATATTAATAAGACTTTAACCTTTATAGTCATGTTCGATGTTTGTCCCTATTGGTTGAAATTACGTCTTACGACCTTTGTATTTACGAGTGCGATTGCGATTGCGAGTCGGACAAGCGGGTATGTTGGTTGTAAACGGGCCAATGATGTGCGTTCCTTCACTTGTGAACGGGCTTTATTCGCTCATCCGATAATCAGTGCCTCAATATATCCGCTGTCACATTTTAACTGCCAGTATTACATTTGTGAGGGGGAGAGTCGGTAGAACTTTTAAACAATTAAAATAAAACTAGCTAATGGGTGTTATATTGAACCACGATAAGTTCATAATATTGTCTGAACATATTTAGATTATTGCTAAATATTTTATATAAAATACATGCATGCATGAAAAATAACATATATTTGTCACATATAATTACGGAGTGAACCAGAAAAGACACGTTATTTACTTGAGACTGGAATATATCTTGTTCAACGTGAATTCTGCAAAGTTGTTCTTCCCATAAAGTGTCGAACACATTTTTCAATCTCTCTAACTCAACTTGATGACCTTCTAACTGTTCTTCTAGAAGGGCACATTCTCTGGTAATGTGCTCGTAGCGTGTTGACAGGGGGGGAGAGTTGGCTCGTCTAAGTAGTGTTACATCTCGGTGGAGTTCACTGAGATGCTCTTTAACACCACTTAACTGTTGACTCAGTTCCTGCAAAAATACCACCGTATGTATAGAGAGAACATTAATATTTTACAAAGATACACCATCATTAATAGATAGATGTTCATACAATCTTATTGTTTCTAAAAGTGAAGATATGTTTACACACAACAAAGCTCACACAGGAGATGAAATAAGACTATCACATCTTATCAAAGAGCCATCCAAATTGTAGCTGGACACCTTCCACCTTGATTGTGTGCAAATATGTCACGATAGATCGATAAATAAAATGTTTAAAAAGATCCTGAACGCCGATGGTTGGGTTTTTAGTTTGAGCATTGTCTTGTTAGTAGCATGTGTTATAGACACGGCCGGATCTATTTAACTCGGGGTTATTGCTCTTCTTCGTCGCATTGAATAAGATTTTACAGTAGAGTAGAGTAGGTAGGTAGATAAACAAATGTATAGCTAGAAATCTACAAAGCACTAAGTTTGAATAAATACTTCCAACCGAATTCCCTTATCTTTGTTACTATCTTATATAAGTGAGTGTTACTGAAGCTCCCAAATTTGTATTATAGAAACCAATATTATGATGCCATGGTCCAGAGACATTTTATATGGAGCCTAACCTATCCCAGTAGTTGGTGCATGTATACAGTCCAAATGACACTGTTCAGACCCATTTGAGACCACTTAAGACGTGAATTTTAATTAGAAACAACAATTAAAGTCTTTTGCCAGTCATGTGACTAGAAGAACCATATAAAAGTTGTTTTGGAAAATGTTCGAGTGTAATTTCGGGTGGGCTGATTTAAGCACCATCATCAAATTTGTTGACAAACTATGATGGAAAAATATGTTATTAATGACCAGGGCCCGGATTTTGATGACATGTCATCTTTTTTTGGTCCATCAGAGACAATGTTCATTTGTACATATGCTCTGTTCATGAACCCCTGGTTGTAGACATTAATTTTGTATAGGTAATTTTTTGCCATCTTAGCTTTAAAAGTAATTTTTCTTGCTTTTATTGTTTGTCTAGTAAGTAATTTCTAAGCATTTTTTTAAAGAAAATTTAAAATTGTTTGATAATGTCTTTAAAAGGGTTATAGGATATATGAACTATCGGTACTTTGATGAAACATGAGACATTTTACCACACACTTGTTGACTGTGCCCAAACGAACTTTGTACCCCTTTACTTGCGTGCTTATAAAATCCACATTCCTGGTGAGACCTTCACTACAAAGTTTGAAAGGGTTGCAGGGGGAGGGGGAGCTATCACTTTTAAACCAGGTATCAGGTATTTGTATTACAATGTTTAGTAGAACATATGATTTTAACTGTCAAAAGCTTTTCAATGCATAGTTTTCATTTATAAAGTGAAAGTTATATTTATTCGTTTGAAATCATTTTTTGTGTATTTAGAATGCCTTAAACCAAACCATCTCAAGAGAGTTATTTGAAGAAAATTGATACTGAATTGAGAGAGGATTTTTTTTCTACAGATAGTGAAATATTTTTATGTAAGATATATTAAGTGAAATTGGCTGCCAATAGATACAATATTTACCATTCAACAGCATATCAATAGCAACAAACATGTCCATTGTATCCAGAAAATCAATAAAAAGAAAACCTCAACTACTACTTGAACAAAATGCATTCACAAATCAAGGAAATTCCTCAACATTTTATAAAGATCTGCGAACATTCCTCTGGAAACTGAGCAATGTTAAACTAAAGGATTTCCTGGAACTGTATACAGGTCATTATATTCCAGACGTGTCCACACTGTGGAAAAACTGGAAATGGACAGACCGGGAGAGATATTTTTGATTACGTGTATAGCGTTAACCCTAACTCTTGTAATAAATGCATCATATTATGGAATTGCATTCAAATTTCTTAGGTAATTCTTTTGCAAATTTAAAATAATTATTTGGAGTTTTTAGCATAATTTTACAGTTTATTTTTTGGCAAGTTTAAGGTGATCAAAATCCGGGCTCTGTTAATGACACAGTGTTTTCTTGTCCTCGGTCCGTCTTCTCCTGCTTAGCTAAGTTGCTTTCGGTGCATTATTATTATTATTAGCACCGCGTCTTACTACCCGTTCGGGTTATACGCACTTACGCTAATGTGTAATGGTAGGGTGATTGTGAGATGAAATGGAGGACCTACAGTTTAACGTGGAATCCGAACCACGGTGGAGACCTGGCATTCCCCACATTCACAAGATGTCTTGTCAGAGGTGAAGGAAGGGTTTGGTAATCAGATAAATCTGTGCCTGGATCGAGGATTGAACCCCGGCCGCCAGCACGGAAGTCTGACACCTTACCCCTAGACCGCCAGGTCACCTTCGAATTAAAAATGACACTTTAAGAACACTATATTTAAATTATGTACACCATTAGTTATGTATTTTAAATATTAGGTTGAGTAATAACTAACTATAGATAAACAACAATTGTTTCATATTAGGTGTGTGAAAGGTGTAAGGACTAATTTATACAGTATCAGTATATAGTGAGCAGAGCATGCTATGCTGTGCTATTAAAGCTAGCATTCACTCTGTTCAAATACATCCCTTCACTTGGTTGTCAGATAATTACTTCAACAAACTGTCGGGCAATATTTCTACCTAATTGGAATTTGGTTGTGTGTTTCTTGTATCGTTACGGATTATTTGGTTGTGTGTTTCTTGTATCGTTACGGATTATTTGGTTGTGTGTTTCTTATATCGTTACGTATTATTCTACTGCTCGACACAGAAAACACCGCATCTCGTGGCCAAGCGCTGCAATCGCTCCACAGTAGGGGGTTTAAGGGGTGAGAGGAGCGTCCTAGTACAGTCACTACCGAATGGAAAATGGGTCATAAGTCCTTCACTGTGAATAGTTGGCTTAGCACACTTATTTAAAGCCATTTTAAAAACACTTTACGTACCTTGTATTTAAAGTTGATTAGGTATCCGTAATGTTTGTCAAAAGAGGCAAAGTTAAAGTAAAAATATTCTTCACAAAACTAGTGAAAGTCCTAAAGTATCGGTAAGTTGACCGGAGTGTACACGTCAGTACGTCGAGATAACGACTGATGAGGTGTCTCCCAGCACCGTGTCGAGTAGTACGCTACTATTGTTCAATATATCCGTGTTACCGGTGATAGTCTACTAAACTATTATAAACTATCCAATTGAAAGTCCGATACAAGATATATCTATTTACAGTCATAATCAGTATGGACGTAAGTGGTAAGGTTTATGTACTATTGAAGGTTCAACACTAGAAAGCCCGAAGTGATCATTTTGACTCTTCCATGACAGCTATAATTGTTGAAAGAAATTATTGTTACCATGTGACTTTTCATAAAATAGGGTTTTGTGTGTTATAAAAATCATGTTTGTCATAAATAAATAGAACTAGCTTTATGAAACATTATACCTAAAGGACCCAAGAGCGGTGTTAAGTTGTTGCAGGATGACGTATTTTAAGCTCAGCATGGCGATAAACACTGAATAGAAATACTAATACGAGTGTAATATTCTATAGGTAATATAATGTAATGAATGTATCTCTGCTTTATGTTGCAATTACTATGTTTTGTGAAGCAGCGTGATGGAAATAGCAACATAATTCTTATAAGCAAAGTGATAAGCGGATTATTTCCAGTAGCTGGGATTTTCCTAATCCCAACTCCCGTTTTTATCCATCTGTCAGTCAAGCGTCAAGTTTCTTTTGTGTAAAAGCTTCTTCTTCGGTGTATGCTATAACTACGAGAGTTTACGTAATTACAGTGTACGTGTGTGTGTGTGTGTGTATGTGGAACTGTATGGTCAGAACTATTTCTAGAAACGTCCTAACTTCTGCTCATGTAGTTACTATGCTACACAATCTACCAGAAGCTCAGTCAGACGACGATGATAGTAAAGTGGATATCAATAACAATGACGAAAATTTCACAGTGAACTCCCCTGATACAGAAAGTGTGAGTGACTTAGAGATGACAGGATCATCTGATGAAGATTATAGTCAATAAGAGGACAAATCAACGCAAGAAGCAGGCAACCAACAATAAGCAGGCGTGTTTAGTTCAAACCTATACTCTTATTGTTCAGAAAGGTGTTCTAATTGTGGCGACTGTTCTTTTGGTAGTAGTACATTTCCCGCTTCCTTAGAGGTTCTGGAGAAGACATAGATCACAGCAAGCCTAGCTGTAGTGACGGCAACATTTGTAGAAGAGGTTCAGATCGTCACCAAAGCACGTCTAGCTCATTTGCCTGGAGCATTCGCATTGCTGTCGATTATTGTCCACGTGGTATCTCTATATTTTCACATCCATCATTTGTAGAATAGGCTGGAGACAATTTACTCCTGTTGTAACTGGTACGGAAATGATCGTAAAATATGTAGAGACCACGTGGACAGTTATCGACATCAATGTGAATGCTCTAGACAGATTAGCTTGAAGGAGGCACCAGCTCCAACACCGCATGCTAAACGTCATGTTCAAAATTATATTGTGACTAGGGCGTGGCTTTGTTTATTGATGAACCTATGTTGCGGCACCTTAAAAAAGTAACAAAACCAAAATTTGATAAAACAACAACACAGGGGATGACAGTTGGTAAATTTCGTTGGATGAGTTTGAGCGTGCTACTCGGTCTACTCGCCTGCAGAGAGATAAGTTTGCTCTGGTGCAGGTTCACACAATACATGTCAAACAAACTCGACAAATTCGGCATAAAATTCTTGATTTTGGTGGATGTTACCCAGAAATGCATGCGCGATGCTGATCCATAAATTGGGAAAGACAAACTTCATCCTGCGAAAGAATCTGTGCCATGAAATGTTATTTTGAAGCTTATGCAACCATGCCTCAAAAAATGGCAAAATATCCTTTCGGAAAATTTCTTTGCATCTTTGAACCTTGCACGGAAACTGGAAGAAGAGAAAATGAGCATTGTAGAGAGAGCGAATCGCTTCAGGAGAGAAATGCCAGATTATGTGATGACATCTAAGGCTCCGTTGTACGAGACCACTGTCCAGAAGAATCAAGATTACATCAAGGATACATTGACTGTGAACCACGGAAAGAAACAGAAGAACTTCCTGCTTTTGAGAATGCTCCCCTCAGGTGTTGAGATAAGTGCAAATTAGAAGAAGCTCCCCCAAACAAAGTATGGCGCTGACGTATTCGACCAAATGGCTTATAAGTACTTTGTAAGGGCTGCTTCTTGGAGGTGGCTAGTGCATGTTTTATACAACATCCTTGTCCAAACAGCCCTCAATACGTGGGTAATTCACAAGGAGGTCACAAGTCAGAAAAGATTTCGGCACAAATCAATACTTCAACTGGTAAATGAGCTAAGAGCAGATCATGTAAACCTAAAACTAGAACGCACAGGACAGTTTCAACGACGCCAGTCTTGTGCTTACTTCATGTTAAAAAGGAAGATTAAATCACAAACCTTAATTTGTGAGTCGAAACTGCGACAATGATTAGAAAATGGCCCCTCTCCTTCCAGAGCCTTGGCGCGTAGTGCAGTGTGTTGTCTTTTGGAAGGTGGCGCATGAACATGGCCAGATGTTGACTGTTGGTTGGAGGATTGGTGCTGCGTACTATCATACGTCCCTGGAAAATATACAACACCAGATTTATTGCTTACCAGCTTATATTCATTATTTTGATCAATTATGGTTTGTAAAATATGTTAATGAAGACTAGCCCTATACTCTGGAGATTTTTTGTTTAAAAAAAGTAGATTACCTTTTCTTGAACGTCAACGTGATTTCTTTTAGGTTCAGAAGTTGAATGGTATTTTTTCTAATGCATTGGTATTAAGAAAGTTATAATTTTATTCATACTTAGAAATTGCGTATGTAAATATAAAGAGATCATAAACACAAAAGCATGTCTTAAAATGACCGATTGTAAACTACACACTTTATAATACAATTAACTATGAAGAATCCATTGGCAATAGTAAATAGTATGATACCAGTGTTCCTGATGGCCCATTATTGAACACGTTATTATTATTATTTTTTAATTCGTTAAAATTGTTGTAGCATAGGCCTTTATTTATTGTCATAAAATTTGATACTTTGGATTGTTTTAATAGGACTTATTTTAGATATGATATATAATCATATTATTATAGTGTGTTCTGGGTGGTATGTAAATAAATAATTTATGTTAGTAATAGTTTAAAAGGAACTTGGGAAATTTAGCATGCATTGACAACACCTAATTAGTGTATAGTTCATTCTAAGGAAATGTGCTGTTAACAATAAAGCAATGACCGTGTTTACTTGAACTTGTATGGGTATGTTTCTTTGGTTCCTCGTGAGTGTAGGAGATAATAAGGAGTGAGTGAAGGGAGTAGATGGGTTGTGGGGGAGAAGTGCCATCAGGCGATGAAGAGAAGGGGAGCAGAGTGACACGGGGGAAGGGTGTCTGTTGAAGATAGAGGGGTATAAGTGTGTAACCCCAGGGCCAGTAGTTTGTATTGTAGCTTGGAGTAGTTTAAGAATCTGCTGTGTGTTCTTCGTGGGTCAGTCTTGAGAAATCTGGTGTAATCTATTTCCTGGTATGGTCAAGGGGGTGCGGGGAACGGTTGTGGTTGGTAATGGGAGGACGACATGGACGGAGCATTTAGAAGAGGGGGGATAGGGTGGAGTTGTAAACTGTTGGTAGGTTCGATCTTATTCCGTGGGCTCCAGTGGTCGTGGGATTCATTCACAGGGTACCTAGGAGGCAATGAGGATTAATCTCCTAGAGGATGTAGACAGGCTACCTGGATGTTTCTGGGGCGCCGGAGAGAAGAGCTACCTTCATGATTCTTGGCTGTTGGAATGAGGAGAGGGGGAGAAGGAGGAGTTAAAAATATTATAACACTCAATAACAAAACTTCAGAGGAGTCAACATTCACTTTAATTGGGCTGCTTTATTTGTGAATTCTTCAAATAGGAAACCCACGCCTAAGATTTCTTTGTTGTCGAGAATACATTATTCTTCCTATTTTAATATTCTTAATTCTAGGTCATATTATTCATAGTACATTTAAAAGCTACCCTTATACGCTAGTTTGTTATTTTAGGATACAAAATTATTTACGTATATTTTGCTTCCCTTTAGATCAAGTTTTCTGTCATTAGGGTGTGTATTTAGTTGAGTTCGTTTCACTGCACTCTGTGGAGGGATGTGGGAACCACCCCCCTTGCCTGACTACGATTGCTCAGCTGTCGACTGGCCTTGTTTCGAGAAGGACGATATGAGTGTGGAACGTATTCTCGCTAGAGCTAATCGATATACAGATAGCAACTTAGGAGAAATATGTGTTTTTTCTCATCCTATCCATACTTCTCACTATATACAACTATCCTGATATGTTAGCATTGTATGCTGAGATAGTGAGAGCTAGTGTAAGAAAGAAGGAAGAAACACATCGTGCCACAAGCTTACCGTATGGAACGCCAGGCTCCATGATGCACGATATGCCAACGAAAAAGTGGTTAAGTATGAGTGTCACATTATTACATTTTTAATATTCTATAATATTTACACAATGCTTTAAATTATTTACAAGGCGTTATTGGTATATTATTCTAATTTTAAAAATTGTGGTTTGATATAGATACTATTTATGTGACAGAAGAATGTATTTTATTGTTTATACGTGTTTGTATTCATAAATGTAATCATACTAATAAATGTATGATGGTGCTTTGTATTAAAACTATGTTTAGGAGGAACTGTCTCCTTCACGACATCATAGAAGGAAAGAGGAGCTTAGGAAGAAAGAGGATTCAAATATTGGATTATTCGAAGGAAAGAAGAAAATTCTGTGAGATGAAAAGAGAAGGTAGAGAACCAAAGTAATGAACCTGTAATAATGTTTAGTGTTAACTATTTTAAAAGTTAAAACTTAACTCAAAGTATAGGTCTATATTATTTTATCCTATATGTTCTCCATTTGAAAATAATCGTGTCTTAATAGCAGGCAAATAGTGGAAGTGTTTACCTCCAGAGGAAGGTCCAATGTCGGCCAGAATTGATTGAGCTTGTTGCTGTTGATGATGTTGCTGCTGAGAGGTTGTGGAAGACTTTCCGACCCATGGTTCCAGTGAATGAGAAAATTCATTACGGTAGTTTGTTCGTATCTGACTAGATTGAACCGGTCTGAAAATAAGATTGCATAGTTTTGTTGTAATTAAAATGCAACGCTGCATTTTTGTGATGTAATAATACAAACTCAATCCAACAAGAAGAGCAGCCTATATTTGTTTGAAATGTCAGAATATTGACTTTGTAAGCAAACTGTAAAGTCATGGGCGAAGAAGGGGGTGGTTTATGGTGTTCAACCCCTCCACCCTCTTCCTACCAACATGTTCCGAAGTTTTTAATATGAAACGTAAAGAGGGTCTTGTATCAATCTTCAAATAACTTACAGAGACGTTCACTTTCCAAAAATGTGCTAGGGGAGGACTACTCCAAATATCGAATATCACTCAAAATGACTTACAAAGGAATCTGATTTTTAAAATAAATACCCGTAGGAGGCCACTCCAAATAACTTCTATATACATATTATTTTTAAAAAATCCAGGCTAGGACCATTTCAAATAGCTTTTAAGGGAATCCAAAAAATCAAAAAATTGTGGTGGAAGACCACTTCAAATAGCAATAAAGGCATCTAATTTTCAACGACCAAAAAAAATCAGGTGAAGAACACTCTAAATAGCTTCTAAGACATGACAAATTTCAAAAAATATTTGGATGGGGACCATTTTAAATATATTCGAGGGAATCCAGTTTAAAAAGTCTGATGAACACTTCTTAAAATAAATTTAGAAGCATCAAAATTTCCAAAAAATTGCCAAAGGAGAACTATTCTAAATAGCCTCTGGGAATATCCAAATTTAAAAAAATGGGGTTGCGTTATTCTTACTATCCGTTTAAAGTGGTTTTTTTAATATCCAAACAAGGACCACTACAAATAGCTTCTGGAAGCATCCAATTTTCTAACATTAACTGTAGGAGAAGAGGGTAGAAGGTTCCTATAAAACTTTTTGCTATTTATTGGACTATTAAGACTCAGACCAACATTTATCACACGAAATAACATTTCAGAATGTTACTTATGAAAGCAATATATATATATATATATACATAAATTAGCTAGTTCCATAACAACAACTCAACTCGCGTGTAACTAACGCCACGTGAAAGAAACGACTACCGGCTAAGCTTGTCCTTTTGTTAAATAATATGAAACACTCATTTTTATATTAAATTATATGAGCAGGAAATTAGTATTTAAGCCTTTACGAAACAAACTTATTTCTTTAATAATAGAACAAACCCTGATTAATTAGATACATTCAAATAAAACTGTTATGTCTGCTAAAATGTCACATTGACTTTTATGTGTGGAAAAGAGAGAAAGAAATACCTGAAAGTCTCATTTAAAAAAAAACCCAATGAAGTGTAGAAGACTGCCAGAAAATTTTTGAAATTGATGTCTGTCCAGTTATACTATATAGGTAATTAGATGACCTGGTGGTCTAGGGGTGAGGTGTCGGACTTCTGTGTTGGTGGCCGGGGTTCAATCCTCGGTCCCGGCACAGATTTATCTGATTACCAAACCCTTCCTTCACCTCTGACAAGACATCTTGTGAATGTGTGGAATGCCAGGCCTCCACCGTGGTTCGGATCTCACGTTAAACTGTAGGTCCTCCATTTCATCTCACAATCACCCTACCATTACACATTAGCGTATAACCCGAACGGGTAGTAAGACGCGGTGCTAACAATAATAGTATAGAGGTCATTGAGAAATGCAGGTTTATTGAGCATTCAATCAGGTTAAGGCTCAGTGTGTTTGAGTGAAAAGCATATAGCTCCAGCCTTAAGACGACAAACATCAAAAGGAAAGAATCATACAATTATTTTTATTTGTTATTAAATGATATTTTGACTCTACAAATTTAAAAATTTCCCCTCTTTTTACCTATTAAATAGCTAGTCTAATAGGTTTTAAAACTTCAGCACAGTTTATTATATTATATTTAATTTGGTGGACGCGTAAATTTTCCAAGCTCAAAATCACAAATTTTCAAAATTAAAAGGGATTTTGAAAAGTGTATAAATTACATTTTTTTATGTTAAGGTATTCTCTGTTAATTCTGGCCCTAGGCTGGGTTTATATTCATGCATAATATTTAGCTAATAGTAAATAGTTTATAGTGTACAGTGCACAATTCATAAGAAAAATAAATCGGTTTATATTGAAACATAGTGTATAACGTCTTACTTAAATAGATTGTTTTTCATTCATAGAAAATGGCCTACACTATTTTCCTTACAAGGAATGTCCCTAAAAATACTTAAACAAAGGGTTCATTCGAAAACAACATTAATTAAACTGTATCTTTTGAAACTTGAATTTCCTAAATTTAAGTTTTGTCTGTAGGTTACTAATCAAATTTGATTTGTATTTGGTTCCGATTATATTACTGTCATGAGTAGGATAATAGTTTGACTTATCAATAACAGAATGAAAAATGTATTATGCCTCCTTTATTTTAATCCATATAAGTAGGCCTAATCATCGTCATTGACGCTGTTCGTTGTGTAATTACAGGCTCCGTGCAAAGTACAGACGGTATTAGAATTCACGACACGAGCGCTCGAGACGGCCAAATATTTAACTTCTTGCAGGGTTAAACCAAGCGGCATCATGTTTATCGCGATCAAATACTCGGAAATCCTAAAACATAACTCACCGTTTCTCGTTACCTACTTGGACAATCGCAGTAGTTTTTCCGGAATTTGTTATAAGAACCATAACAGACATGAGGATATTATTAAAATTACCATATTCCAATTGGTTTGCTTTGAAAAAAAAAAGTCTAATGAAAGAACTATAATGAGGTTTTTACTGCAGACATATTTTCACTCTGTGTAAAAGTTTTTTCCTAATTGAGATAGATAGATAGTATAAGTGTACGAAATGATCATCATGAACTGGATTTTATTTTGATGTAAGACGCATTCCTCTAACACAAATACTTTTCACAGTTTGATAATGACTAGTATAAGAAGTCAAAGTTAAATCAACTCTACTAAATGTATACTATTCACTATCTATTGATTATAAACACTATCCTTGAATATAGTGTATTTCAACTTCTTGCGCACTATGTGTTATGCACTATTCACTATTAATTTTGCGTTATGGATGAATCTAGGCCCCGTCTTAGGGATATTTGCTTTTTAGATTACAAGTTTCTTAATTTGTTAAATACTCGATTCCCTTGTAAAATTTGGAAATGAGATGTATAGCTCTCTTTTTTTAAATGACGTATCTTCGGTTTTACTGTCATTATTTTACCATTGTATTATTTTCCCACTCAATATAAGAAAATATATTTTCTCCGACTAAATTCAAAATATCTCGTTTTATTTTATGTGTGTACATTTATAATCACTTTTGAAAATATAGTTATTTAAACCTATAATTCAATCCATCTTAACTTAACACAGTATCCTTAATGTAGAAATCCAACATAAAAGCCAATAACATTATCTCTTGGATTACAGGAAAAACTTATACTAAATATTAATATTTAGGTATTGCCTCTTTGATGTTAAGAAATTTTCCCTGCATTTTTAACTATCCTTTCACAATCACCGGCAGGTCCAAGATTAAAACAGATAGAGGTTTACCATCCTCTTTCCTGGCAAATTCTATTTATTCTCCTGTTGGCTACATTTTTCGTTTCCCCCTAAGATGAAGTGGTTAGTATCCATCCTGTGTGTTAATTAACATGAAGGCAGGCAGCTCACCGCAGAGGATGACTGAGCTGGGAGACAGCGGCCAAACGGTCCATCATGGGGTAGGCCAAGTCCAAAAACTGATATTTGTTCGCTGATGAAGAGAAGGAAGAACAAAGTAAAATGTGAAGTTGAAGTAGTGGCAAAACAGTACTCAAGCTCATCAGTTGGCTTCTGAACTGACGTTCTTTTGTCTCAAATTGTCTGGAAATTAAAATACAAGTTTGTGGAGCTCTGGTGTTGGCAACATTCACAGGGATAGCTTTAAAGTAGGGGTTAGTTTTAATTCAACTATTAATTCGTACTTTCTGTGACTGCATGTACTATACCCAACATCACCTGTGAGGAAACTGCCGGTTTTATTGAGGAAAGCTCTATCTTGACCCTCTTTCTGTTAGCTGTTGCCAAATCTCCTCGCTCTCAGTCATGTCTGAATGTGGTGTGGAGCTGCTGGCAACATGGCGAGACTTGTCTGGTATCTGAAGGAAGATTGTCCGCTAGTAGCCATGCAGTTTCCTCAGAGATGATAGCCAGTGTAGCGCTTGTATCGTGTGACAGTACACTGACTTGTAATATAGAACTTATGATTCAGTTGTGTTTTACGCTCGTGTAGTGCAGGGGGGCACACACAAATTATTCTTGGGGGGCGGAGGGGTCCATATTAAAGAAGTTACAAGTCAATATAATCCATTACTCATATACGATTCATACTTTGAACAAATTAAAAATTACTTTATGAGACTACATAAAGATTATACAGTATAACCTAAAGCGTTGCATCATTGCTGTAATGATAAATAATAATTTCAATAGATTATATGAAGGGGATTTAACATTGCTAATTCATTGCTTTGTATTATAATTTTATTTATCTTTCATGTTCACTAGGGAGAGGGGGGTCCGGAACCGACCCCCCCCCCCATTGTATGCACCCCAGGGGTAGTGAAACTAAAACAATACAATATCAAGTGAGAAGATCAACAAATAGCATGTGGGTTGGATTAGAATGTGTTCAGTGACTAGACAAATAGCATGTGGGTTGGATTAGAATGTGTTCAGTGACTAGACAAATAGCATGTGGGTTGGATTAGAATGTGTTCAGTGACTAGACAAATAGCATGTGGGTTGGATTAGAATGTGTTCAGTGACTAGACAAATAGCATGTGGGTTGGATTAGAATGTGTTCAGTGACTAGACAAATAGCATGTGGGTTGGATTAGAATGTGTTCAGTGACTAGACAAATAGCATGTGGGTTGGATTAGAATGTGTTCAGTGACTAGACAAATAGCATGTGGGTTGGATTAGAATGTGTTCAGTGACTAGACAAATAGCATGTGGGTTGGATTAGAATGTGTTCAGTGACTAGACAAATAGCATGTGGGTTGGATTAGAATGTGTTCAGTGACTAGACAAATAGCATGTGGGTTGGATTAGAATGTGTTCAGTGACTAGACAAATAGCATGTGGGTTGGATTAGAATGTGTTCAGTGACTAGACAAATAGCATGTGGGTTGGATTAGAATGTGTTCAGTGACTAGACAAATAGCATGTGGGTTGGATTAGAATGTGTTCAGTGACTAGACAAATAGCATGTGGGTTGGATTAGAATGTGTTCAGTGACTAGACAAATAGCATGTGGGTTGGATTAGAATGTGTTCAGTGACTAGACAAATAGCATGTGGGTTGGATTAGAATGTGTTCAGTGACTAGACAAATAGCATGTGGGTTGGATTAGAATGTGTTCAGTGACTAGACAAATAGCATGTGGGTTGGATTAGAATGTGTTCAGTGACTAGACAAATAGCATGTGGGTTGGATTAGAATGTGTTCAGTGACTAGACAAATAGCATGTGGGTTGGATTAGAATGTGTTCAGTGACTAGACAAATAGCATGTGGGTTGGATTAGAATGTGTTCAGTGACTAGACAAATAGCATGTGGGTTGGATTAGAATGTGTTCAGTGACTAGACAAATAGCATGTGGGTTGGATTAGAATGTGTTCAGTGACTATACAAATAGCATGTGGGTTGGATTAGAATGTGTTCAGGGACTATACAAATATATTTCAAACAAAATACTACTAACAAGAGGGTCAAGGCGTTGGAGCATACAACGAATGCACTGACATTTTTAAGCTGACATATTACATTTTTATTTTAAATATATATATAAATAATAAATGTTCTCTCTCCATATTTAAAAGAGGTTAGATTTGTTCCATTTTAAACATACTAGGCAGTGTGCAACATATTTCAAACTCGTGACAAATGACGACTATTGTATTGTTTAGTTGTTCATGGCGATAAAGGAAGATCCAGTTATGAAAAGTGTAACTGCCTAGTTACGCTTGAAACTGTACCAATAAATAATTACAAGTACATGAACAATAAACATTGCAATAAAAAATTACTGCCCACAAAAAAAGAGGATATTACCATTCTTCGCAAAATAAGTTCCAAAATTATATTTCTCGGTTGTAATAAATGGTACTAAAATCAGTGTTAGCTGAGTCGGTAGCGTGTAATGACACTGGCTGGACATAAGCTTTATAAGCAAGCGCGATGATTTGAGGAGAGTTCATATATCTAATCTACATCTCATGGGGAAATGAATGAGAACGTTGCCAACGTCTGTCACCCCCTCATTGATCGCATCCAAGATGGAGGTGGTTGATAGTAATGGAGGGAAACCAATTTAAAACAACTAAACACTTTAAATGGTAGAAAGGTACATATTATTGCTAAGTACGACTGGTTGTGAAACCACCGCCGTGTCAAACCATAGCAATGAGAGCCTCAGCAGATTATCTCAGTTGCATTTTGCTAAAAAAATAATTAAAACCTAAGAACAAACATTACTGTTATTTGCTGTGTAATATTACGTAAACATAAAATAGCATGGTATTTAAAATAAGATAACATTACAAAGATCAATTTTTTTACAGAACTCGATTGTACTTGTTTAAAATTTAGCCATTCCGTTTCCAGTTTACAGCCATTTACTTACAGATAGTAAGTACTATCTCAAACAATTTACATTATTTCATTGATAATAAACTAATATTTCAAGGCAGATTAAAGTCGGGACCTTAGGGCATAGACAGGTGGTTAACCCCCGGTTTGGTGTGAAAGTGTTGGTTTGACTCTCCTCGTCCGTCTGTCCAAACACGTTCTTACGGTAGAGGTAGGTCGTACCATTGGGTGCTCTCATAGGAGCAAGGGGTGCCCTCATAGGAGCAAGGGTTGGCTCATCACAAGTCATCGAAACAAAACAGAAATTAGATTTATTTGGAAATTAATATAACCTTTTAAGAAAATACACCAATAAATAGGGATTAAACTTACATGAATAAAATAATAGGTCGCACCAACCTGACCCAACAAATATTCTTAGAATCTCCCGTCAATTAATATCAGACAAATCTTTAATGTTTAGGGCCTATTTTTCGATTTGTAACGAAGCATTTTTGTGCTATTTATGATAAATTAATGTGATAATGTAGTCCTATACGCCGAAGGTCCACACGTTCATAATTTTGTCCCTGATTTTTATTGTTATGTTTGCGTCTTCATTTTGAGATGTCTGATAATATCCCCACTCCCTTCTAATATTATCTAACAAGTGGACTAATGACTTGTTTAATGTAATTAAAACCCTTATTCTAGCAGTAACAAAGAACCGGTAGTTTCCAAGTTCCTTATGAATCTCTCGAAACGCTCTAATTACGGTGAACTTTTAATATTTACCTTTGAACTTCCATTATCATGTTTGAGTGGGTCTTTGCGATCGCTTCCTGCATTCCTTGACAGAAGCTATTTATTGTGTGTTTTTCTGTGTCCATGTTATGATGTAGTTCTTCGAGCAGGTTCTTGAACATGAGTAGACCCTCTCTTACAGAGTTTTGTAGATCACACACAGACTGTATCATATAAACATAAACACTATCAGGATGATAGACATTGGCAAATAGTATTTCATATTTCTCATACAACCGTTGGTAATTATTCTATAGCAGTCATTAAACCAATAAAATAAAATATTTTCCAAGAAAACATAGTTATAAACCAACAAAGCCTATTTTCGTATAACATTTCATTACTAAAATTTTAAAAAGTAAAATTTAACTTGCAAACATCTTATTTTTACCAAACGAATGTTCGTACCAAAGAAAACACATAAAATGAATATATTCAATCCAAAATGTTTGTAAGATGTAGTTTCTGCTGCCCACTAGTGATCTAGCTGTTGGAAACATTATCTGGAACACAGTATAGGATCCAGCCAATATTTCACCAGTAATTGTGTGTGAATGTCGGTCTTTATCCTTCATTAGAAGTCAGCTGTCCTAACTAACAACAAGTGTCATCGCTCTGGTGTTTGGTTCCCTCTCACTGGTGAGAACACATGTTCACACACACATGTGCTGCTGAACATTTCGCATACATTCAACACTATTTGATATCGATCACTGCCAAGGAGACAGTACCAAATGAACTGCATTCACTGGATATATAAACAGCCGATGTTGTGTTATAAAAGCTCCGTTGTTCGCATTGACACATATCAATGTTAACAATATAAATTTTTTAACATGAAGATTTTAGTTTAATTTATTAAAATAGTTTGATATATTGACCATAAAGTTAGATCTATAATATGTATTTTATTCGGAGAAATACAATTGGGCCCAGAGACCAGTTTCCCCCGTAAGCTCACAGGATTGGGCTAAGAGACCAGTTTCACCCGTAAGCTCACAGGATTGGGCCAAGAGACCAGTTTCACCCGTAAGCTCACAGGATTGGGCCAAGAGACCAGTTTCCCCCATAAGCTCACAGGAGGATTGGGCTAAGAGACCAGTTTCACCCGTAAGCTCACAGGATTGGGCCAAGAGACCAGTTTCCCCCGTAAGCTCACAGGATTGGGCCAAGAGACCAGTTTCCCCCGTAAGCTCACAGGAGGATTGGGCTAAGAGACCAGTTTCCCCCGTAAGCTCACAGGATTGGGCCAAGAGACCAGTTTCACCCGTAAGCTCACAGGAGTATTGGGCCCAGAGACCAGTTTCACCCGTAAGCTCACAGGAG
>CABFOW010003232.1:36736-79106 GCA_902141385.1 Timema californicum
TTTTCAACACACATAATGAAGAATCATCTTAGACTCTACCATAAAATATGAGTGACTATCGACATTTTTATGAGGAATAAATTACATTTTCAAAATAAAATATAGCCTATGTTACTCGCTGATAGTGTAGCTTTATATTGGTGAAAGCATTTTTAAAATGGGTTCAGTAGTTTTTGAGTTCATCCATTACAAACGTAAAAACAAAAAATCAAATCTTTCCTCTTTATAATATTAGTGTAGATGTAGATACAGATCTATATCTATCTTAATAACATTACGGTTGGGGCACGTATACCTGTTATTATACCTGTTATTAGACAAGGTTGTCCATAGACGTATAAAAACATCAAATACAAACTATAATAATTAAGTAGGTCAAAAGTAAATACACCTAATTTTAGGGCTATGGTCACAATCAAAAAAACATCGTGGTATAAAAGGACTCGGGGACACAGAGAATAAAAAATCAACTTGTTTTTGGTTTGGGTTCACTTACTTGCGTTAACTAAATTAGTATTTGATACACAATAAATGTTAAACCATGTCAAACACTTTACAGGTTTGTGAGAAACAACTTTTACAAAGTGGCACTTGGTTATAATTTAAAAGTAATATTTTCAACCTTATGAAATCATGCTCTACTCTAATTTCCTTGCTCACTATTTTAGTAACTTTTTCCTTGGCTGGTCGAATTTTAATATAAATGTATATCTGAAGTTCTAAGAGCGTGTTCATAAATATATATAAAGACGGGTGGAGGAAATAAAAATGAGAATTCAACTGCGAGTGAAGGATTCGCACGTGTATGTCTTCCTGGATGTTGATTCGAACATGTCTGTCGGCCCGGATGTTGATTCGCACGTGTATGTCGTCCTGGATGTTGATTCGAACATGTCTGTCAGCCCGGATGTTGATTCGCACGTGTCTGTCAGCCCGGATGTTGATTCGCACGTGTCTGTCTTCCTGGATGTTGATTCGCACGTGTCTGTCGTCCTGGATGTTGATTCGAACATGTCTGTCGTCCTGGATGTTGATTCGAACATGTCTGTCGGCCTGGATGTTGATTCGAACATGTCTGTCGGCCCGGATGTTGATTCGCACGTGTCTGTCGTCCTGGATGTTGATTCGAACATGTCTGTCGTCCTGGATGTTGATTCGAACATGTCTGTCGGCCTGGATGTTGATTCGAACATGTCTGTCGGCCCGGATGTTGATTCGCACGTGTATGTCTTCCTGGATGTTGATTCGCACGTGTCTGTCGTCCTGGATGTTGATTCGGATGCGCGGCCCAGATTTTTGGGGGAAATTGTGACTTCATCAATTTACGTGTCTACTATGTAGTAGCAAAATTTACGTATTTCTTCGTTTTTAGCATATTTGCCATCATTTCAGACCAAAAAAATTCGCCAACGTCTTCTGGTTCTAAAAGTTGCATCCCAAACAAATGTTTTGGTTAGTGTCCTTCAGCTGAAGTTTTACTGTTGTATATTTGAGATGGAGCAAGGGAGTGACTGTGTGGGAGCCTCGCTCGGCCAAGATGAGACCCGCCATTGCATGCTCACAGCCTCGTGGATTGCACGATCTAAATCAATGACAACAATTTTAGGCTCTAAAACAAGGTTACATTGAGAACATTTCTCTACTAACAATTGTATTTTAAGTGTGCGTTGATATGCTTTCTGAAGACAACACATCAAATACTACTGGTACATAATATCCATTCTTAAAACCATGGATCGTAAACATTTGCTTGGAAAAATTTAGTACATAATTGAAAAGTTCCATCTACAAAAACTGTCTGTACGGAGCTCAGAAAGTTTAAATTCGTAAAGCAGGAGAAAACTATGCTATTGAGAACCTTGTCTTCCATTCTATTTGTTCTTGGGTTAAAATCTGAAATACAAAGAGACAAAACAAATAATTACATTTTGAATTGCATTCTTTTCTAGATTTCGTCTGTGAGAAGCAAAAGAATATATGTGTTGCCATAGTAAGCCTAGTATTAAAATAACTATAGTTTTTGTTGCGATTTTAAGTACAATGTTCACACCATTGTTTTTTTTTAATTTAAAGTTTCAAATATTAGTTATTTATAAACTAATTTCAAATTATTAAAATTTGTAAAAATATAAAATATATTCTTATATATCATGAAAAATAATTCCCAGATATTTATAGTTATTTGATTATTAAATGCCATACAAAATAAGTCAAATTTCCTAAAATGTATCGTAAGTAAACCACCTTAATTTATTTTTGAAAACTAAACATGTACTATTATTTATCATGTAAAATTGTCCCCACATACCAACTTTGAACAAGATTGTTAAAGGTGTGTTTTAATCAATTTTGAAAAATCTGTATCAGTACACTTTCTATAAAATATTTTTAGACCAAAAATAAGTATACAGTGTTATTTTTCAGGTCAAAAACTAACAAGATGCCCTTTTGAAACAAAATCGTTAGAACTTTTTTTTATATCTCGAATTTTCCAAAGTTTCCCTTCATTAAACTAACCTTACACAAATGTTTGCCCCAAAAACAATGATATCTTGCTATTTGTCATGTAAAACAGATGCTAGAAATATATTTTTAACACAATCGTTAAAGTGATTTTCGAAAAAAATATTACTATTCCAAAACATCCCTCACTGGTAAACTACCCTTATTTTAGGGCTAGGATCCTGGTAGAGCCAGACATGGGGACAAATAGACTAGATAGCCCACTTTTTTATGTTGGGGATCCCATAGAAGGTAGCCCATTCATAATTATGTTGCGATGAATTATTTTAACGATTACAATCTTTTCTTTCGAACGTTAACCCCTTTTATCTCTAAACATAATTTTTACCTGTGAGCCCTTCTTCTAACTACCACCTCAATTTTATTTCATGAAAATCCATATTGAACTATCACAAAAAGTCACTCACCTTCAACAGCCTCTAATACTTGTTGTTGATTCGCCGGCAGTTTCGGAACAGCCTCTAATACTTGTTGTTGATTCGCTGGCAGTTTCGGAACAGCCTCTAATACTTGTTGTTGATTCGCCGGCAGTTTCGGAACAGCCTCTAATACTTGTTGTTGATTCGCCGGCAGTTTCGGAACAGCCTCTAATACTTGTTGTTGATTCGCCGGCAGTTTCGGAACAGCCTCTAATACTTGTTGTTGATTCGCCGGCAGTTTCGGAACAGCCTCTAATACTTGTTGTTGATTCGCCGGCAGTTTCGGAACAGCCTCTAATACTTGTTGTTGATTCGCCGGCAGTTTCGGAACAGCCTCTAATACTTGTTGTTGATTCGCCGGCAGTTTCGGAACAGCCTCTAATACTTGTTGTTGATTCGCCGGCAGTTTCGGAACAGCCTCTAATACTTGTTGTTGATTCGCCGGCAGTTTCGGAACAGCCTCTAATACTTGTTGTTGATTCGCCGGCAGTTTCGGAACAGCCTCTAATACTTGTTGTTGATTCGCCGGCAGTTTCGGAACAGCCTCTAATACTTGTTGTTGATTCGCCGGCAGTTTCGGAACAGCCTCTAATACTTGTTGTTGATTCGCCGGCAGTTTCGGAACAGCCTCTAATACTTGTTGTTGATTCGCCGGCAGTTTCGGAACAGCCTCTAATACTTGTTGTTGATTCGCCGGCAGTTTCGGAACAGCCTCTAATACTTGTTGTTGATTCGCCGGCAGTTTCGGAACAGCCTCGCCTGGCCACGTGATGTTCTCTCGCGCCAAGGCAATGCTATGTGTTGTAATATCTTCTATTGTTCATTCACGGGAGGAGTTTACCTGGGAAAGGTCTTTTTTCTTACCAATATCCTACTATATAATAGATTTCTGGTAGGGAAAAAAGTCCTTTCCCAGGTAAACTCCTCCCGTGAACGAACTTTACACGATGTTTTGCCAGCTCAGAATGGATGAGTTTTAATGGCCTCTCACATAAACTTTCCTTAGCTCTTCGCTTTGCACCATTGCTTATAACTTGTTGATTTACATTTTTCACCACTTCGTGATTATGATTTGTTTCACCATCGACTATAACATTACTGTCCATGTTGTCCATGCATACTTTTGCTAAACACTTTTTGTTTGCACTTATCCAACAAACTTTACCATCTGTAGTAGCATGAGCCATTGAAAATGTGTTACGTTCTATGACAAGCAATTTTTCTACCCCTTTCACGCCACATAACATGTTCCAATCACTGGAACACTACACGAAGTGATTTATATAGTTAGGATGTATGTACATGTCTTTACATGTCAATGCACCACCTTGTCACATAACTGATGTACGTGGCCAAACTGTCATGTTTACGTAAAATTTATATAGAGCCCAATTGTAATGTGGGATTAACGCTACCCATTTTAAACGCATATCTTGTCAATTTATTCTTAAGACAAAGTTATTTCATTTCTCAGAAAAAAGAGGCCTCACAACACCTTGTGGTAAGATAACCAGTGAAATTTTATGTAATTTGACAAATCTGTATGATGACATTCCAGGTCACGAAGTAGAGAATCAAATGTTTAGTGCTGCAGGCATGCCAAGAGAGCAAATAAAACTGGTTATGTTTACAATAAGGTTTAAAACATTAATTGCAATATTTTGCAACACACCTCAATGTCCAGGTGTTATTTTTCATTTCATAAAGTGACTGCGCTCATGGTAAAACTGTGTGTGAAAAGTTTGAAGCTAGGACTATGGACGGTTATCAGAAGTTATAGGATCTAAGTGGTGTTCTACTTTGAATATATTCGCTCTTTATGTGTGAGTATTATAAACTAGACTGTCTACATTTTGGTACAAGGGCTGCATTTTTAAAGATGGCCGAGGTTGAATTGGAGCTACTACTAAACATTGAACTAGATTAATTTTGTACATTGAAAAAGGATACGTTGTGGGGTGTCTATAATTTCAAATAGACACTATGAGACCAACAACCCTGAAAATGAGGCTAAGTACATTACAAACTGAGATTGTAATAATTCTTATAGGCTCCCAAGTTTGAGTTCCTCCCACAGTATGAGTTTAGGTGATTAAACCCGGCAAACATATAAAAGCTCAATCTAATTTAGTTTCTGGTGATGTGGGCTATACTTTAGAAGGCTACCCGGAAGAAATTCATGACAAGCACAATGGCTATCCACTTGCTCCTGAAAAAGCCATAAATACACCAGAAATGTCATCAACATTCTTAGTGTCTACAAAGGTTCTTTCACTATGCCAAATTTTAAAAAAATTAAAAAATGTGAGGTTGAGGACCTTGTTGAATTGACATGGAATGACCCATGTGTAACCTGAACAAGTAGCAAGTGATAAAAAACAATACTGGTTTTGCAAGAATCTATTAATTTCTCATTATCATTTTTCATTTCTCTTATCATAAAAGTTAGGCTGTTGGATATTCGAGAGATGTGAATGATGGCAGTTTTTATCCAGGTCATGTAGCTTGTAAATTGATTATCTCTGGTTAATAATGTGTATTCTCTCTGATACAGGTTTCTTTGTCTTGTTTGTTCAATGTTATCTCTATCTGATAATGTTGATGATGAAATACACTAACTTTAACAACTAGCTCCTTGGAGCTTGACAGTTTATTATCTGTTTTTATTGGCATGGCTTACGTAACATGTTCAAAGCACAAGGTTACTACAAATATTGAAACAGATAAATGGTGACATAACAAACAATTTCTACCAAACGCTTCCCTCTTATCAAACAGTTAAACCTTAAATGTTCTTTAAATGTAGGCCTAAACCTTTTAGATACTTGCCAACATCTGTGGTCAAACTGTCTAAGGCGTCAACTCCCCAATAAAGTCTTGTTCCTCTGATGCGTAAATTCTGATTTTTTTAATCATATCTATGTAATTCTTTTAGATACAAAATTTGTTATCGTAGCAAATATGTAGGTCTATTTATAATAAAAAAATCTTTTATTTGAAATATATTTTTATAAGACCAATTATTTTCAAACTTTACACAAATATATTTACCATATTTTTTTTGAACTTTTTGAACACTAAAGGTTGCGGCCATCAAAAAATAAATCTAAACTGAGATGTTGGTGGATGTCTACGTTTCATGACCCTTCGTTCCCTAAAAAGTGATTATTGCAACGCTGTGTGTCTGTTTAACCCTAAAATTAACAGTATCTTACTAAAGGGCAAAAAGAGAAATGTTTTTCTCAAAATCGGCTCGAACGATTTTGATTAAAATTTGTATTGAAGTGTTGAATAAGATTATAAACCAAATGGCCATTTTCATTTTCCCATGAAAATAACTTTTAGGCTACTTTACAGAACCAGAAACTTCTGAATCTCTGCAACTATTTGAGATACTAAATAACTTATTGCAAAATTGTAGTACTATTAAAAATAAAAAAAGTTTTATCCAAGATATATCTTTATAAATTCAATAGTTTCTGAGATATTGGCTAACATATCAATACATATTTGTGAGCTTTAGTTGTACAGAGATATTACTTATGTTTTAACATAATAATTCTCTAATTCCATAGAGTAAGTAGATATAAGTCTCTCAAAAAGTTGATGTTCTTTTTCCTTTAAGAATTTAAGGTGAAATATTTGTACAGAAATGATTATTTTCGACTCAATAGTCAATATTTACATTTTTTATTGGTTTAAATTTATAAATGAGGAATTTAATAGCGATGCAATAACCACAAGATGTGCAAACTCTAACAAAATGTCGAGAATTTCAACAGGAAGTCTAAATTTTAATACAAAGTGATGACCCTTGAGGACCCAATCTTTTTTATTGGTCCAAATATACAAATGAGGATATTAATTAATTAAGAATAAAATTATAAAATTTAAAACCTGGAGTCAAGAAATGTTTAATGTAAGTATAGCGCAATTAATATGTCAAACAAACTGATTTTCAAAATTTTGATGTATGTCGACCTTTGATGGCCCACTGAACACGTCTGTGTGTCCATAGGCGTGTGCGGGTTGGGGCCATGGCACCCCCACTAGCCACAGGAAAGGGTTGTAATTGTTAAAAAAACTGGAAGAGAATCTCCCGGTTTAGGGAGTCGTTGATTCCACCCGCCTAGTCTGACTGGCCCCCGTCAGCCTCATTATGTGTGTCTATCTCTGACTAAAGCAGGCTAGCACTTGCTGTCTAGGGCTTTCATAGGGTTCCCGGTGACCTGGCGGTCTTGGGGTGAGGTGTTGGACTTCTGTGTCGGGGGTCCGGTGTTCAATCCTCGGTCCCGGCACAGATTTATCTGATTACCAGACCCTTCCTTCACCTCTGACAAGACATCTTGTGAATGTGGGGAATGCCAGGCCTCCACCGTGGTTCGGATTCCACGTTAAACTGTAGGTCCTCCATTTCATCTCACAATCACCCTACCATTACACATTAGCGTAAGTGCGTACATCCCGAACGGGTAGTAAGACGCGGTGCTAATAATAATAATAATACTTAAAATGTAAAAAACATTTGGTTTGTTTTTGTATGGGCTGTTTTAATCGTTCCTTGCCTTATTTTATTGGTTATTATTTGTAATCCGGACAACTCCAAGCCCCAATTAGTCCTACTGTTCTAACAAAGTGATGGGACTCGTATTTCCTGAGACATGACTTAAGAGGGTACTTTACATAGACAGATATATTCAATTTTAACCAGAGCTTTGAGACGCTTTGAGACTCTTTGAGCTACAAAACAACTTATTGTGCACAGCAAAGTTGGACTATCTTTTTAGCACTGCATCAGAATATATGCATGTGTAATAATTACACTAGTGGTTAGAGGGATGAGGAAGGGTATATTTATAGGAAGTGTGCCTGCATTTGCGCGGAGGAAGAGTGGAAAATGAATTTAATAAACTACCCTCAAAGCACCCGACTGAGATTCGAACCTCTATTTCCCCATCATCTTCAGTCTAGTCTTATTTATGCGAGAGTAGCGTATTAAACCATGTGGCCACCAAAGCGAGTTTGTAGGCCTATTAAAAATGCACAGTGGTTCCATAGGCTGTTGTCGGGAGGAGGAGGAGGGTGCTGGAAGGGGAATTAGTTTTCAGGCTGTCTCAAGTGTAAATATGGTATTTAAAATGGATTTCAATTCATAATAATTTAAAAAATAAGATTGGTGGCTTATATTAAATTATTTTAAATAATTATAGTAATAAAGAGAGGACTTATAAGAAAAAATAAAATTTTGATAATCAAATTTGTAATTTTAATACAGAAAAAAATGTAAAACTTAACGATCATTATCACAATAGAAGTAATAAATATGTAGGGCGTTTTTTGTGTTTGTGTTTGCTAGGGGATTTAACATACTTAGTAACTATATTCTAAGATCTATCCTCTGGAGTTTTCTATAATGTATTTACGCCCGCAAGAGTTGTGCAGCCCATTCAACCCACAATGTAGCGGTAATGACAGGGCTCATAGGAGTCTAACCATGCGAATCAGCACTACGTACTCTGATAAAGAGCAAACCCTGATTAGTACGTGCTCTTGCCAGTGGTTAATAACAAGGTGCAACTCGGAATGTCACGTAATTGTTTATTTCACACTGGTGTTCTAATGTCTCACCAATGTTTAGAGCTAAACTAATTAAGCAAACTGTGCCTAATATCACACACTTTTTAAAGATAAGTTAAAATCATGCAAACACAATTTCAAGTTTAAAATACAAAAGTGTTCCTTCAATGGCTACTTTGATGGGATATTAATTATTATTATGTATATACACTTCATGAGATGGATTATTTCACTTCTGCAATAAAAGAATGGATGGGCATGGTAGTAAGAATATACAATGTTCCTAATGGCGTACACCTCGACTTCTAACTTTCTCTCGATACCTCTGAGAAAAACTATTGTGAATGTCAAAAAAAACTAATAAAATGTCGATGTGTTATGAAGCCCTGAAACCAAAATAAGTGGTTTTCATACTGCCATCTGTTTGTACCGCTGGCTAGAACCGAGGGTGCTATTTTATTGATATCTGGGCTTTTCATAAGGCCCCACTCCACCCCCTAATGGGTTTTTGGAATTAGATATCCAACTCTAAATTTAAGGGTAGTTTATTAAAGGGCAAAAAGAAAAAATCTAATTTCTCTAAATATGCTCCCAATTTTGATTAAATTTTATCTAGTCACTGTTTATTAATATAAATAATATGGCAACTCCCATTTTCTCATGAAAGTGACTGAGGGTAATTTACATAAGTGAAATTTTCCAACTTTGATCGTTTCTCCACAACTATTTGAGTTATAAAATAACTTAATGTTGTAAAGTTGTAGTTCTGGTAAAAATAACAATCTTTTTTTAATGTAATTTTATACAACCAATAATTTCTGAGTTGTAAGCAAATATATACCTTTTAATTTGGGTGTTTGAAAATGAATTTGATTCTTATTCTCTTTGGTGGACAAAGATGTTTCTCTTTTCTCATTTTTCTGTAACAGTGTTCCCAGTTCCTCCCACAGTATGAGTTTAGGTGGTTAAACCCAGCAAAGATATAAAAGCTCAATCTAATTTAGTTTCTGGTGATGTGGGCTATACTTTAGAAGGCTACCCGGAAGAAATTCACGACAAGCACAATGGCTATCCACTTGCTCCTGAAAAAGCCATAAATACACCAGAAATGTCATCAACATTCTTAGTGTCTACAATCCAAGCTGAACTCTCCGGGCGGTGGTAAAAGAGAGAAGTTGGTGCCCAACCTAAACAGTAAACCAAACTAGGTGATGCATTACTGTAATTTAAAACTAATATACATGGTTATGAAGCTTCCAAAAGTGCCTTACGTTCAATCAGAGCGCTTTATTTAAGTCCTAATGATTTTAATACCAGCTAACGAAAGAATGCAGCAAACAGGTTTGAAATGTACTTTTTAAACTCTCAAACGATGCCTTATTCGATAAGTGACTGGAGAATCAGACGTCATCATGTGGATGTTTAACTGTCAAACGATGCCTTATTCGATAAGTGACTGGAGAATCAGACGTCATCATGTGGCTGTTTAACTGTCAAACAATGCCTTATTCGATAAGTGACTGGAGAATCAGACGTCATCATGTGGCTGTTTAACTGTCAAACAATGCCTTATTCGATAAGTGACTGGCGAATCAGACGTCATCATGTGGCTGTTTAACTGTCAAACAATGAGGGAAGGTTGAGAAGACTTGACGCTTTTACAATCTCACCGGAAGATTTAGTTGGGGTGCAGATGAGGAAAATATGCTTGCTTTTGAATAAGCCGATATATGCAGTCTTTACTATTTTAGTTATATCAAGATTAGTATGTACAATCTCACTTCTCGCACAGTACGAATTGTAAAAATACTCGGAGAAAAAGGAAGGATGTATTTGTTTATGTATTCAAAAGGAGTCCCGAGGAGAAAAAGGTGGGGGTAAAGGTGTGTCTAAGATAGCTTTAAAATAGGAAATCAAACATTCCCATTGTTAAATGTTTAAAGAAGAGGATCTTACTCTGTACCAATCTCTCTCTAAGAAGCGAGAAACATCTGGTGTTCAGTGTCTAGTTGAACAAACCTGCACTTTCACCCGGAGATGGCAAACGTGATATCTTAGATTGTGCTTGTGATACGCTTGCACAAAATAAAACAAATGCATTCACCGATGGAGACGTAAAAAAACTTTCACATGTGATATAATATATGTACAAAGCTCGAGTGCTTGTGAATATCTAATCCTGATTGGTTTGGGTGAAACTGCACGGCTTTATAAGATTAAATGTATAGTCAACATTTGTTTTAGGTAGGAGGCGACGGTACTCGCTCCCTCGCAGTGCCTCCTGGGAAACATTTTTCTAAACTGCTAAATGAGTAGCACATAGTGTTAAGATTATATTAAAATGTATAATTATCTATACAAGTTTTATTGATTGTTTTAGCAATAAAATGACTAAATACATTCCAAACTATCAACTAAAATAGTCAATCAAATCCAAAATGGTAGTTAATCATCTTAAATGTATTCATCAAAGCTATAAAATTAAAGAAACAATTTAAAGTGTCTGGCCTTACCAAAATGATAGGTGTAACTATTTACTTACTTACGCTATGAGTCTATGGCAATAGGGAATCGAAAGTCCAGTTCTGCACTTACAAAAGTAGAAGACCTATCCCTATTTTGAGATAGTTCTACCCTTTCTCCCTCATGTCCATTCTAATGTTACCCTCCCATTTGTCCAGGTCTTCCCACTGGTCTCTTCCCAAGTTGGGTTTGCCAGTCAGTACCCTGAACAATATAGAATCTCCCATTATCGCTGAATGTCCTGCCCACAGTCATCTCCGAGACTTGACTATCCTAACAATCTCTTGTGATAAGTACAGGGTATGTAACTCATCATTATGTATCCTACACTCCCAAGTAGCCTCATCCCTTTTTGGACCAAATATCCTTTCAAGCAGTTGTTTTTGAACACCCAAAGTTTTTGTCATCATTCAAGTTAAGAGACCACGTTTAACCCATACAAAAAACCGGTAAAATTATTGTTTAGTATATTCTGAGTTTTACATTCCTGGACAGTACAAAGAGGTTAACAACTTACTGGCAGAGTAATAGCATGCATTTACACAACTAAAACATGCTGAATTATTATTTTCAAATTTAATTTAATAGATTATTAGCATTTTAAGCCCAAATAAAAACGTAATATTAAATAAACTAAAAGATGAGGAAAATGAAACTTGGCTACGTGAGATTGAAGAATAAACAATGTAATGGTAGGCAAAATTATTATAAATGAAAGTCCAGAAGACTCTCATACTTTGAACTTTTCGTTTGCTCTCCAATGGAGGTGCAGTTGGACCCTCCACCGACGACAAGAAAATCAAATTAACAACTCTAAAGATGCAATCGTTAAACACAACTGTATTTCTAACAATATGGTGCATTTCCAAATATATGCTTTAAGCATAGGATATCAGGCTAAATACAAGACTTAGTGACTCTTGTTAATTTCAATCCAGTGTCACTCACCACAATAGCCTTCTCCAACTTCCTTGTGCATTGGGTGTGAGCTGTATCAATATCAACACAATGCAGCCTTGCTTCGGCCGGCGTGTCTCGGAAACAATTCACACACAACATATTCTTCTGAGAATTGGAGAACATGATGTATTGCTCGCCATGAAGTCCGCACTGAAACAAACCATTGCCCTGTTAGCTCTAGTCCAGATGGGACACGTGTTCACTTCTAGTAGCATCATGGAATGCCATTACTCCTAACGGCAACACTCACTTATTGATTTTCTCAGCAACACGATGTGATGGTGATCCTAGCGTCGAACAAAAAGATCCGACCATGTCAAATAATATCTACATTTTGCATTAAGGTTGGGTGCACTAGGTGTGATTTTATACTAGGTGTCTTTCCATCCTCTTTCCAGACGAATACAGGCTTGTTCCTTATTAGTTTCTTTGATTAGATGTAGTCGTTCTTAAGGTTTTATATAGCGGTGTATTCTTGTCAAACCCAGTATGGACAGGTGTCAAAAAGTAGAATGTATAATCTACTGTGGTACTCATGGACTGGCATTTAGAGACAGACGGACCAACTTTTGTACAAGTAATATCATCACTCGGAAAGCTTAATTCAAAACCTGGATAATTTAAATGAATGTAATTTAAAATGTTAACACGTGATGATAAAAATCATTACCAGTAAGCTTTGACCTGGCCCCACCAAAACTAAAGGTCACGCTCCACCACTGTGTACTGAAGGTGGGTTTTTCCTAAATGGTTTCCCACGCAAATGCTGGTACACTTCCTCTAAACTCAACCTTACTCATCTCTAACCCACTAGCATAATTAGTATATAAGCGTATCACTCAAATGAGTAATAAGGCACGGTGCTAAAAAAACTTGATCAGGTCTAGTTTTCTTGTAATGGGGAAGTAGGGGTTCGAATCCTTGTCTGGTGTAAGTAGTTTTATTTTCCTAAATTGTCCCCCACTCTTATTCTACGTTAATGCTGGTGTATTGTCTCTAAAATTATACCTCATCAGTTAAAGTCTGCGAAAAGCTCGGATGGGCTGGAAAAACTTCAACGTAAAAAAATGGTTTAATTTCAATTTCACTTTAGTGAAGTGAAGTGAAGTTGTGTGGGTGTAACCTGCCTGTAGTGAGCCATGTGCTCGACTCCTCGAGATGTGTGCCTCCCAAGTAGTTCTGGCTCCAAGCAAACGAACACACTTACCCTACGATGGCCTTCCTTGGAACATTTGGACATGTGGATCACTTCGTGGGTCGAGAACATCTTGGCTCTGTGGGTATTTTCTCGGCAATGGTTGCATAGAGCCTGTCCTGAAAACAGCAACAACCACCTGTCACAAGTTTGGATCATTGACACCTGACCAGAAATCAAACCCTGACCTCCACGTTGCTGATAAAGCAGACCAGACAGTTCGTGTGTAGTAGAGCACTATAGAATTTGACAATTTACAGGCGTCCATTTCGTCTTGTTCGAGTAACTGAGGATACATTGCTCAGCAGTTACTGAGCCTCTAAGAACAACAAAGCCAAAACGTCAATTTTTCCGGATAAGGAGTGGGGGGTTAGATCCATTTTTCCTCCCAATATTTACTAATTCCTGTATATCCAGTACAATGCATGTCTTCTTTTTAATTCCTTGTTTAACAAACAATAATTATTACTATTTAATGTTATCTTGTTTCAGTGATTCCTTTTCAGTTTTTATACTTTTAGGAAAATAATACAGTTTAAAGAAATGAAAAATTTGATATTTATGTTTCCAAATTTGTGGAAACGGAATATTTAACAGTGTCGGTGAGGTGTAGCACTTTTTAAAAGGCCTCACTTCTGGAATGTGACTATTTTGTAAAATGTTCTTTATCGTTTGTTGCATGTAGAGTAACAAGTCGGCGAAAAAGAATGAGACAAGGCGAGGACTTTAGTAAGCATTTGTTGAGTCTCCTCTACACAGATAGGCCCAAACCTTCTGCCAATCAGGAGGCTGCTCTCGTGTTGCTATCTATCTACATTTGCAGCCTTTTCGTAACGTTGAGTAAAGGCTGCATAGGCTTGCGAGTCCATCTTCTCAGTTAATATTGCTACATCATCATAGAACCCTCCGCTCAGTCGAGAATCGCACTACAGGGTGGAATTTAATTTAAAATAAATGGCAAGTTGAAAGTTATGACGACATCAAATGTAAATGTCTATTTTGGTTCAAAAGGGTGGATTAAATAGCTATGGTGGAAATAAATAATAAATAATTGAGATTGAGGTTGTAGTTATTAAAATATGAAGGCCAAACATTTTTCCTAGTTAATGCAGTCGATAAACTTGTATTGAAAATGTGTTGGTCATTCTCACCAAATAACTAGCGTTAGCTTTCTCAAAAATAAGGACGAGAACTCACGTCTTAATTGTTTTCAACCTTGTTTTGGGAACAGCTAATTAACAAACAATATTATTAATGGTAAATGGAGAACCTCGTTCATTAACTCACTTGCGGGCTATCTATCTATCCTGACTAGTTCTCTAACACGAGTAGAGCCAAGAAACCAATCATTTTCAATAGTTGTTGGATATATTTGTAAACTAAACTCGGAATACATTAACATTCGTATTTCCTAAGGGACTAGTTGAAATGTATCTTTGTACCTTGTAATTTTGACAAACTAATTACTAGTTTATCTCATTATTTGTCTAGTGTGGACAAAAAAATAAATAGTAAAAGTACATCTGTTATTTTATATGAGTAGGGCCCTGCTACTTTGTAGTACATAACATAGCCCTACTTTGTGCATTAAGATCGTGTCACTGCTTTTACACTAAATATTATTATAGGTCTATTATTTAGTGGTGAAACAGTAATATAAAATATACAAGCCTAAATGTATCTATTTCCCTTACCTAGATTTGGTTGACATTTTGAAGATAAGTTAAAGGCTAATTTGCATGTATTAACTTGTAATTATAAATTAAATATAACGATTTAATATAGGCTAACACATTTGCTAGTGTTTAATTTGTGTTGGACAAAGATTATATACTTTTAACGCTAAAAGATGTTAAACCAATCTACAACTTTTTATGTTACATAAGTTTAACTTCCACCTTGAATTTCAGTTAACTCGGTTACCCATGACTTGCTTTAAATAAGCCTAACCCCTTATCAAAGGATCGATGTGAATAATACCCAGTCATAACCTTGTTAAACCCACATGTGATAATCATTTGGTCCATATATATTGTGATGCTGTACGTTTACCGTCAGCTGTATCATCCGACAGTTTCAAAATGTTTATACAGCAGTGCATCAAGGTACCACATGGACCAATAATGGCAGTTTATAGAGGAATGTGACTCACATTTGAGTTGAGAGAGGACCAGAAATTAGTGGAGATACATTCCCTGAGTAAAACCACCGAGCCAAAGTTTGAATCCTGATATCCGTGTCAATGTGAGTCTAGTACCTTAACACGCAGCCACAGTTGGGAATGCTAACATTAAATACTTCATCATAGATATTTCAGGATTTTTTCTAGATTACAAATTACATTTTATAATAATGTCTTGAATTAATCGATACTTTCTTCCAACATATTTGATGTGTTTATGTCCAATTGTCATTCCCTCATGTTTATTTTTATAAATGTGTAGCTGTGATTTAATTTAAATTTAGCCTCTAATTATTTCAAAAATATATTTTTTTATTTCTACACTGAATATATATATATATATATATATATATATATATATAATATAATATAATATATTGCCCTAAATTACTGTGGTTAACTATGACAGTAATATATTACCATCTGTTTTCATTACAGTCATCCAAAGTGATGGATTTCAGCTGTTGGCGTAGTGATATATTAGGGATTACTTCTAGTAATATTTCGAGCTGTCATCCAGGTAGCCTTAGCTCGTGAATGACTTATAGTGTGACCAACTTGTAGCCATGTAACGAGTTACAAGTTAACGTTATATCAAATGGGTCAACACTCACCGACACCCATGATGAGCTACAACACAAACACCGAAGAACGAGCTCTGACCTCCACTTTCCAACTGACACAACTGACTGAGCGGAGCCGTCAAACCAACTGTCTACTCGGCACTCGATCCACGGACGGCCGGAAACGATTGAGGTTCCACGTGGCCAGATGAAGCTATCACTTCCGCCAGTAGGACGACCTGGAATATTCTAGGTGGTGCCAGACGCATTCTTTGCTGTTATGTTTGTTCTATCGTCTTACCCCCCTCCTTCCCTTGCCCCGTCTCTCTGTGGATACAATAATGTATATATAGTGATCGTTCTTTTGAATAGTCGCTTATTATACAATCGACTGAGCGTGGTGGGGACGGCGACTAGGGGCCGTAATTTATTTTGTACTCTAAATTGCATTTTTGGCATAATGGGGGACATCTTGTCTAAATTATCGTTTGGGACTTATAAATATTTAAACTTAGAATTATGAAATGTTGCGCGCAGGTCAATGCGCTTGTGCTTGCATTCTTTCTCTCTTTGTACGAGGTTTAATTCATTCTAATTGTACTATTTCGTTTTGTTATGCATACATAATGTATATTTAATTTCATGTATATATTTTCGGTCACGCTTTGGCGTACTCGGCGTCTCGGGCTTACCGCCCGTCCTTTCTAGTTTGCGTATTGAGTGTATGTGGGATTATTTAGTTATCTATTTAACTGAGAGCACAGGGCACTTAGGTGTTAGAGTTGAGGCTTGGCCTAACGTCTTGTTCTGTTTATTGTTTTGGTTCATATTTATGTTGATTTCTTTAGATCTAAAGGCGTGCAAATGTTTATATTTTATTGCCTAAATTTAGATGTATGCTAATAGTTGCAATGTAGTATCGTTGCTTGCACTTACTGCTATAACCGAAGGAACCATAGATTTCCATGATGGCGATTATTATTGCTGTTGGACTGACAATCAGAATATAACCATATGTTTCCCTTTTTTATTCTCATATATTGTAATGTCAATTAATTCCTTTATCTCAGTAGAGTTATTTAAACCTGAGAGGAGAAGCACTTCACGCCTTATTGTTATATTTTGCTCTAATTATGTATTTACTTTCTATTTTGTCCTAAATAAAACAAACTATGTTTATGGTTGATAAACTTCTTGTCTGGTTTTTCCATCGCACTTCCAATAATGATACTTCAAGGTAACAAGAGGTTTACAGCCACACCATTGCACATCTGTTGGTTTGACTCATTATCAAGTAAAGGCTTTTCTTAATTACTCATACATCTTTGTATTAGATAATTATTGAGGAAGATACATTAACTCTAACTTTAGTTGCAGCTACAGTCTTAGAACGTTCGAGAGACTTTTGGGATCTGTTTCTTATTCTCATTTTTTTTATTGAATTACATTAGGTATGAAGTATAAAATAATGATTGTGATAAAGACTTTCATACGTGAACATGTGTACCTATATATACATATATACACTCGTTTAACCCTGAAAGGTGGCAAGCGTGCCTTGACGAGTTCCAATAGTGTCCTACGTTCTTTCTTTATAAATTAGCTCGACTTTGGTATCCTATAATATTGTGGTAACAGAGCCGTGGGTCAACCTCGCAAGTCTAGCAGACAGTCCAATCCAATTTGAGACCAGTTGTTGGTCGAGTTCAATAGCTATGAGTGGACTGTGTTGGAGCGACGTCAGTTGAAGGCGAGTGTCTGGTATTCCAGGAATGTCGTGGGGAGGTGTAATATGATGGTATGTTGCAAGGAAACTACCGTCTCGTCACCTGTAATAAGGGATTCACGATGTGTCGACTTTGACACCTTGCACTAGTATTATTTTCTATATATTAATTAATTTATTTTTTCAGTGCTCCATTATTGTTTATGTGATTTAGTTATGTATTAATTTTGTTCAATCAGATTAGCGAGTCCATTTTACTTTCTCTTGCCCCCTTGAAGAGAGAAGTTGTATTGTAATCGTCAAAAAAATTGAACTTGATATTGATAAATATCGATGTTCCATCATGATCGTGCGATGTTGTCTGTCTGTCTGTACCCGTCCTAGAGCCGAAACAATTTTACGGTTCGGGCTAAAACTTGGTATTTAGGGTTTTCCTAGGGTAGCCCCGCTGTAGCGAGTTTTATTAAATTTTGTATCTAGGCATGTTTAACATTACTAACAAAATGGCGTTTCTTGTTTTCCAATGAAAATTAAATTAAGGGTACTTTACAATAGCACAAATGTATAATTTTGATAATATTTCCGCAACTATTTGAGATAAGAAATAATTTTACAGTGCTGTACTATTCAACATTAAAATAACTTATTTGGATTTTTTTTATAAAACCAACAGTTTCTGAACTATACGCAAACACATATTTTGTATGTAGAACTTTTAAAAAAAAAGATTGTCATCCTCTTTGGTGCATGGAGAATGGAGATGCTCCTATTTTCTCTATGTTTCTGTAGCATTGTATATTATTATATTTATGTTAATTGGTGGAGTGTTTCTGCAACAGATTATATTATCTCAAGATTGGAGGGTGAGAGAGAGAAAGCTGTGCGGTGAACCCTGCCATTTATTTATATTTATTTGTCAATTTGTAATTGCCTGCAATATTTTTAGTATTATTATAACCTTATGTAAACTACAATTTCGTTTTGACATGAGTAGAGCGTGTATATATTGAAAATAAAAAGGAAAACTATGTTATACTTTGGCCATGTACTAATTTGTATCGTATCAACACATAGATAGGACGTAACTTATATTACTGGCTACTACACTTTGTACCGGACTTAGTTGTACTGGTCTGCGTTAGTACATCTGTGGGCCTTGAACTACGAGAGTCGAGTGACTCTGAGCATAGGACGAACCTGAACAGGTCACTGGTAAGCATTATTCAGCTAAACTGAATTTACCTGGTTGTATTCCAATGTTCAAATGCCATTTTCGAATGCTTGATAAAATAATTATTTGTAAATGCTAGTTTCAATGTATTAAATAACTAGTAGTTGTGTAAAGTGTGAACATCAGACCTCGCTCTTCCCATTCAGAGACTGCAGTTGACAGAGATTTCACCAAGTTTCAAGTTGTCATTTTCCCTTGGTGGTCAAGTAAGACAGAAAACAAATTAATACTACATTCTAAAACGGTATTATATTGATAGAGAAGAGCAGATGTTCACGTGGTTTAAGACGTAAGTCTCGAAATGTATGTAAAAATTCAAAAAGGTATGCACTGACTAGTCGATCGATTGCTTAGAATGTGAAATTCAAATCATTTGTTTTGTTTGATAGGGTTGTATTGTTGTAGCGGTAAGTGGACATTTACATGCATAGACATTGAATACAGCAGACATAATATGACGATCACCAGCCCCGAGGGTGCTCTCGAACGTTAAGCGACATGGAATTACATAAAACATGAAAACATCAAATCATTTGATATGAGCTACTAAACGAAAAACCTTTTGAGTGGCCACCATATTCAAACGGATTGCCAGATTGAAAAACTATGAATATAAGGGAGGATGGGTCACAACGAGACACGATAAGTATTCCTATATTTGGCGATACTACGAAAGTGATGCTCTGGTAGTATAATGAGCTACCAATCCTTCATATTTACATCGTGTTTGCAATAGGTTGGCAGCCAAAGTTTCCTAGCTACATGAAAGCATCCCATTTCAGGTAATGAAAGTAAAATGTATGGTTAATATATCTAACTCTGTCACACAAGATATATTAATAAAGTGAGTGTTAATTCAAGCCTTTGCAATAGCTTGATTAGTTGCCTACAAATAGTATGGGGATATGTTGTAATATGTTATGTAGTTTCGTACACATGTCACCATATTTTGAAATTTAGCTGGTGGGGTACAGTGAGATAGTCTAAGGTGGGGAATTATGAGACATTGTCTCATTGTGCCCCATAGGTAATCTAACTTGTAGCGTAAACATCCCACGAATGGATTTTAAAGAACTCATGAATCAAGGTGCACCAAATGGTACTCTTGGGCTTGCGACTCTATCGCAATGCAAGGAAAACGAGTCGTTCATCTAAGAGATAAGCCATTTTATCGCACACTCAAATTCATCAAGGGAAAATCCGTCATTTCTGCGATTCGACAACCACCATTGATGTGAATGATCCTACAAGGGCAAATGGAGTGAAATTGCTTACCTAGCCACTACAATGCAGCAATAAGTTGCAGCCTCTTGATGTTAATATTCTAATCCTCAAAGGCAAACTACAATTCAGTTGTTGAGTTCTGGATGCTTCAATACCCGGGTACACCAATGACAACCTTTGAGTTAGTTTCTTGTGTAGGAGTTGCATTCGAGGAGGGTTCAATGATACCCTCCAACGTAAAGTCTGGGTTCAGAAAGATGGGGATATATCCATATAATCAGAATATTGTTATCAATGACGATTTCTTGTCCAGTGCAGTATCTGACCGAGCTGTACCTGAAGAAAGAACAACAAGAACAACCAACAGGCCCATTGCAGAATTTTGCACCGCTAGATCAACCCATTCTAGAAAATATAAAGTAAAATACATCTGTAACCCATATTAACACCAATTCAAACAAGTTTGTTAGCCCACAAGAGTTCTGCGGATATCCAAAAGCTTATGAGAGGAATAACTCTAGAACAGGAAGATATAAAGGAACTTTACTCAGGAGAAGGATGCACTTTGAGAGCGTGCAGAGAAACGTAAGAGGAAGCAGGTGAAGCCAACCAGTGTCAAGGTCAAGCAACATTTATTTCTTAAAGCAGCTGATTTATCTTATGACAAAGACGTGTCCATTCTAGCAACAATATCATATCATTCTTCAGATGAAGCGTCTGCTGGGAAGTTGATTTCCATAGATCTCAGGGCATTTGAAGACTGGAAGTGACATTCAAAGAAAGTTCCTACCTACTCGTAGAATTTCATGAGAAGAATAGCCTCTGTTTTATTATGGCAAGTTTTTGGTTTAAAAATACTATAATGATGAACACAAGATCAGTTACCTGCGACGGAGCTGCAAATGCTCTGGAAGTTGTTTTATCACCTGTTCCACATCGTGCTTCAGTGGCTTTGAAATACATTAGGATGGTCTTGCCTAAGCCCAGTGTGTTTGGGCAGACAAAGCAACAGAACACCTACCTTTCGTTTGGACTCGACTTCTGGCTTATTAGTATTCATTACGATGGGTGCACTCCAAATGTCTTAATGAGCATAAATTAGGTTTCCAGTTACAGTAAACCTAAGTGGGGGAGGAGGATAATTTACTAACGTACTGTTGTACATCAAGAATTGTTTGCTTTTGTGGATAATATTTTAATGTTTGAATAATATAATTATATATTTATAATTTTAAAACCAATGTCTCATTGTACTCCATGCCTTGTCTTATTGGGCCCCACAACGGGACACATTAAGACAAAATGACCTGAGCTCCCAAATTTGATAAAGTTGGCCACACAGTATCAAGTTTGTTGATGTATGAATTTCATAAGTGAAAATGATAATGTGTGTTTTATTTGAGTGTAATTACATTATATTCGGGTGGTAACTGAAACAGACATGAAAAAAACACCATTGTATAGTGTTTCAATTGTGACCCACTATCCCCTTCATTGTTTAGGCTAGGTTCAAAGAATGTCTCCATCAAATGTCGTTAAACTTTGTCCACGAATTTTACAGTTATCGCTGAACAAACATCCGGAGAGTCGAAATGCCAAATCCTCAAGTTAAAACAGAACCTCACTTCGTTCTGTCAATTAAGAAAATACAACTTTTTCAATCATAATGATATTTTACCCATCCTAATTTTGCTGGTGTCGAGTTAAAAATGCACATAAGTACATTACGTTGCCATTTCCTGTTTGAGCACAAACGCGTGTCCAGTCTCCCAGGTTGGAGTAATCCGTCAACGTGAATGGATTGTACAGAAACATAATCGTATGTTTGCAACTAAGAAATAATTAAAGTTGCGGTCATTGTAGATGTTAATACATAGGCCTAAATAGTTTTATCGACTGACTAGATATGTAAACAAAATAAAAGTTTTAAGTTGCAATTAAATACATTTTAATACATTACAAATACTTTTTAAAATTTTGCAGCCCTAAGAATTTTGCGCCTGGGGCAACCACCTCTAAGGCACTCACCCCCTCCCCCTTTTCATTTCACCAACCCTGATTTTGAAATTTCATATTTAGGACTTGTTTGATTGTCTGAAGTGGTGCCGCTGCCTCACCTAAATGTTTTTTTTTCTATTTAAAGATCTTCTCATTTCCTTAGCCAGATTTCTCATTTCTCATATTTCTGCTTTTCTGGTCTAATGGGGTGATACTTCTTTCGGCTTGTCAAATTTCAGATTTATGGGATGTTTAGAAGTGTTCAAACCATGAATGAGAAAGCACAGACACGCAATGCTGTCACGTAGAAGTTGGTGGTTTTAAAACCTTTGTCAGGACTCCATGATGTCCATTTACCTTACCTTGACAGCTCCTTTTAACTTTCAATCAGATAAAGTACGTTCGTCTCTTCAAGCAGAGACCTGTAGACTTCAATATCCTTGTTTGCACAGAGAAGTTATACACCAGAGCCATAGCCTCCGGGTTAAATCCTTGGGAGAGCTTGAGTCCTTCAACACGAGGATCGATTCGTGCAGTCCCAAGGGACAACATCGCTATCAAGCAGGCATTTTTAAAAACAGTTCAATTTAAAGATGGTGGTTTTAATAAAGAACAGACAAAAATTGCCTTCTAGTGTCAGAAAACCGGCTTTCACAAAGCAATATTCAGGTAGCGGCCCCACCCCTTCCCATAAACCAGCCCCAACCTAGACTACTTAGACTACAAATTACAAATAAAAGGTAGAATACGTTATGAGTGTGGGTACGATCAAGGCAAGTAACCTAATCTACCCTAAGCTAATCACTAAAATAAACAGTGGAATATTAGCCTTGTACGACCGACGCTATGATAGCAGCCGAGGTTAAAACTGATCTGTTGGCAAACTGGCGAAAACAAGGACTACTGGAACGTGAAATGTGAGATCAGTGTGTGCTAAAGAGAATTAATTGTCAGAGGAAATGATTGGAGGAAATATTTATATTTTGTATGTTTGTGAAACCAAGCGAAAAGAGAAAGATGTTTTGATAACGATTGATGATAACCCGACACTGTGGTCAGGTGTGGATTAATGGGTTAGGTGAAGTTAGGGAGCAGGTTTAATCCAAAGTCCAAAAGCTAAACTGTTTGTGAGAAGGTATGATTTGGTGTAATCTAGACCTCTATGGGTACGTATGAAAATAGGAATAGTTAGAATTATGTTAGTTGCTGGTTATGCTCTGGTGAAGGATGAAGGCAAGAAAGTGAGAGTAGAGTTTTGGAACGAGCTCAATGAAGTCTTGAATGCATGTGAACCAGATGAAAGAATTATTTTGTTAGGAGATATGAATGGATAGATGGGTACCCAAAGAGAGACTTCGGAGTGTGTTAGGAAGGTATGGTAAATGAGAATGGTAATGAGTAAATGGGCCTATGTTTAGAAAAAGGTTTGTGTCGAGCACATGGTTTTTGCACAAAGATATGCACTTGTGTCAATGAGAAAGGGGCCATTCGAGAACGATGATTTATTTGGTGGTGTTTGAGATACTTATAAGTTTAGTAAAGAATACTAGGTCTGTGCAAGGAGCTGAATGTGAAACGGATCATAAATTCCTGGTGATCTCAGTAGTTGAATTAGGTAGGAATTTTGCGAGGAAGCAGCGGAAGAGTAAGAATGCAAGTAGGAATGAAAGTGTAAAAACTCCAGGGTTAAAATGTGAGAGCCCAATATGAAAGATTGCTGGGAGAAAAGTTAACTTTACAAGAGCATGAATGGAATGTCGAAATAAATAATAATGATGTTGAAAAATGCTTGGAACAGAATAAAAGAGGCTGTAGTTGAGTGCGCGAAAGATGTATGTATGAAGATGCGGTGGTTGGAAACTTGAAAAAGAGATGCATGATGGAATGTCCAGATGAAAGAATCTGTGAAAGAAAAAGAAAAGCGTACTGAGAAGTGTGAAACAGAACGTTAAAGAGTTAGTGGGAAATATGAAATGAGAAAAAGATGAATGCAAAGTAGTAAAGGATAGTAAGGATCAAATTATATAAAAAGGAGAGAGAATGCAGAATTATTTTGAAGGAAATAAGAAGCCGTTCTGAAAGTGAGCAAAGAGGACGAAACCAGGAGTGCAAGGAAAGACCTGTTGAATTAAGAGTGAACGTGGCGAGATGATCTGGGACGAAAACAGTATGAGAGTGATAAAGTGAGTATTTTGAACAATTTTATGGCGAAAACGTAGACAAAGTAGCAGAAAATAGGGAAAATGGTTTGAGTGAAAGAATCAACGAGGCTGAGGTGTTAAGGAATGGCAAAGCTACACGCATAGATGGGATCACAAGCGAAATTTTTAAGAATCGTGGGGCATGTCATTTTTTGCCAAATTGTACGAGTTCAATTGTTTATAGAAATTTCAAATGTTCCTGACGACGGGAAGACTGTTGTTATTGTTCCTTTGTGCAAAGCAGTAAGAATTAATGTGAGCATTATAGGGCAATCAGTTTGTTGAGTATCCCATGCATAGTTTTAGGGAGTCTTTGATTAATGTCGACGTTTCATGACCACACGAATATGAAAAAGTAGTTTTTGCGATTCCGTTTGCCTGTCTGCCTGTAACCTCAGAGTAGAGCCTAAACTATTTTACCGATAGGGCTAGAACTTGGTATCTAGGGTTTTATAGGTTTGCCAGAGGGGTATTTGGAATTGGATATCCAACCCTAAAATTAAGGGTAGTTTCCTAAAGGGTGAGAAGAAAAAATTGATGTTATCAAAATCGGCTCTAATAAAATTCAACAAACCTTAAAAGGTCATCCTGCACTCAGACCACATATAAAGTCCATTCGTCATAGGAGTGTTGGTAATTAACAGCTAGCAGGGAATGTAATAACGGTTAAAAAACATAATTTGATAAAGAAATAAAAACAAATTGTTTGTTGTGAAAGTTTAGACTGTCAATAGTGAGCACAAATCAATACATGGTCTTGTAGATCTGGTAGCTTTTGCTAGATGTCACTTACTTACACTACTATCATAGATTAGATACATTCTCTATTACACCAATTTAAGTGTTTCTAGAGAAACATTTATAACCAATATTTTCATCAACAAACTTGACAAGTTTTCCATTAACTTAATAAAACATTCACAACATAAGCTGAAACCATGTATTTAGCATTGTGTGAACTTTTAAGTTTGACCAGTAAAAATGAAGGGAATCAGAAACATTTGGTAAACTTGTCAAAATATATTAAAATGCAAAATGGGGCGGGGGGAAGGCCTTCTACACCCCCCTAACCTAAACTTAAACAATCTTTGAGCTAAAATAATGTTGTGGGGCAAGTTTAATAGACGCATGTAAATTCTAAAGCGTGGATATTATTACTAAATTGAGCAATCCTGGTCAGGTTGTGGATCATGAAAACTAAATAACTATATAGTTGTAAACTGAAACAAAAATGTTGTAACAAGATTAGAGTCTAACAGCGGGACCAGCGTGCTCTCATTGTTTACCCTGGCTGTGCTCCTTGTTCTCTCTGTCTCCCTCCTTGTCTAACAGCGGGACCAGCGTGCTCTCATTGTTCTCTCTGTCTCCCTCCTTGTCTAACAGCGGGACCAGCGTGTTCTCATTGTTTACCCTGGCTGTGCTTCTGGTTCTCTGTCTCTCTCCTTGTTTAGCAGGTAGGCAGCGACCTTCTCACTTGGCTGGGGGATTAGAGGGAACGGGGGGGGAGGACAGAGACACGTCTGGAAGGGTCTGGGTCCTTTTAATTCTAGAAGTAGAGGATTCCAGACCCTTATCTAGCACCACCCCTATATATACACGCCCAGCGATAGCCAGAGGTGCTCAGTTCTTGGTTCTGAACCAGTGAGACCGGGAGTGGACCAGCGAGTCCGGTGTTCGTGTGGTGTGTAAGGCGCTGGGATCTGTGGCGGGGTGCCGTGAGTGTCTTTAACATTGAAAGTGGATTGTGTCGTGGGCGGGCGTTTTGGGAAACTGATATTTGGATATTTAACTATTTATTCAGTATTTTTGTTAACAATCTGTTTACTTGATTTGATGTAACTCTATTTAATGTGTTTGTGTATTGATTTACGAACAATTGCCTATATTACCCGAGTCAGTGAACTGTTTAGTTATAATAATCCAGTGTAATTTTATTTTGTATTTTCATTTGTTTATTAATTTAAAGACAATTACTATTATTAATTAGCTCAGTGAACTGCTTAGTTATTTATTCAGCGTTATTCTATTTATGTCCTTATAGGTTTATTAATTTACATAATTACTTTGACTACTTAATTTGTTGAATTGTTTATGTTTATTTAATACTGTGAATGATTTTGATTGGTGTTTTTAATCATCAAAACCTTGGGTGATCTGTGTGTATTTTATTTCATATTTAACCTGCAACATACTCCAATATCCTCAAAATAACTCGTGGTTCGCACGGTGACGTGTGAATGGCCCGTGACCCTCCCAGGTCACGCGTGCCCTACAATACAATATTGTTCCCAAAAATGGATATGAATAACATTCTAAAATGGTTGACTTAACTCTGACAGAGCAAACTAACCTTCACCTTTATTTTTTTAATTTAGTGTTGAATCCAACATAGGTACTGTTTTCTTCTTCAGTGTAACAACTATATAACTTTATAACAGAACTATTGGTTGGCAGCTACTAACAAACATAAGTCCAGGCAACACTGTCACCTGGTGACACTTTAGTATTTTCTTGGCTTTCCACGCTTTCAGTGTGTCCAAGGTTAAAGCATCCCTAAATGAACGAGAATCTAATCTGGGCCAGTAAAATATTCAATGACGTCATTTTTGAATTAATAAAATGAAAATTCAAATAAATACTTAAGAAAATAAGGTATAGCACTGTCTTAAATAGTTATAAGTGGATTATGCTATTGAAAATTAGAACATTAAAATGTTAGCTTGCAGTGTCAAATAGCTAATTAGTCACATCGGTGAGCATTTTAAATCAACATCAGGCTCGTCTGGTTGGGATTGCCAGTGACAGGGAAGTTGGGGCTCAAATCCCAGCCAGATGTGCTTATTTCTTACTCTCCCTCCCCACAAATGTGAGTACATTTCATCTGGATTTTACAATTTCTTCTTTATCTCTCTCCCAAACAATTGAATGACGTAGTAGTGACACTACCCAGTAGAACAAGAACCAGTTTGACTCTTCAAAACCAGAGAAATAATTTTCAAGTATATTAAAATTTTCTGTCGTGAATCTATCAAAAAGTTACTGTCTTTGTTCAAGGCTAGATTTAGGGCTCTTTTTCATCAGGCCTAGTCTTCTAGCAATACAAATGCTTAAAAAAGTGGTTGAAAATAAACCATTTTTAACATTTCACGACTTTATTTTATTTGTAAAATTCAAAAGAGGGTTGTTATGGCTAAAGAGCCTTGATGGAATCTTTCTACTTTGTTTTGCAATAACACCATCACTGATTGAATATTGCGTTAGAGCAAGCAATTTCTCACCTACCTAGGTGGCCCCCTTAAAGGGAATACACTACTTCTCCCAGCGTCTGCAGACCCCAATGCCGCAGTTGCAGAATTTTTCTCACTCGTAACAGTGGTGGCTGGTGATATATAGACTAGGGTGTTTACAAAACCAAATTTACAGCTATTTAGTTTTGAGTATATCAAGACAATACCAACATAAAGGTGTATTAATAGGCCTACACAGGGGCGGATCCAGATAATTTTTATAGGGGGTTCATAGTTATAAATAACATAGCTACTTACAATGTTAGATTTCTGTTTAGAGCCATGTAATAGTTTCTCATTCATATTTGATCTTATGTATGTTTTAAACAATGGCCATCCTTTCAATTTTTTTTAAATCAGATAGTTTTTATAAACTATTTGGAGTGACCCTCCTCCAAACAATTTTTTGAAAAATGGTTTACTCTAGAAGCTATGTGTAGTATTAATCTTGATTTTTTTAAAATTATATTCTTTAATAAATTATAAGCCATTTAAAGTGTTCCTCACCTAGACATTTTTGAAACGTGGATGACCTTGGAAGCTCTTTAGAACTTTGCTCCCCTGACTTTTTCTGCCAGTTAGATGCCTATAATCTAGTAGTTAGTTAAAGCGGCCTTCTACGGCAAATTATTTACAATAGAATGCATCGAGAAGTCATTTGAAGTTTGATTTAAGGCCATCTTTCAGTTTCATATTTGATAATATCAGAGGATTTGAAATATGTCTAAGGGGGAATCTATTCCAGGGGGCAGGGTCCTCCCTAGTTCCGCTGCTCCTGCTGTCGATATATACTCTATATTCCAGGGGTCAGGGTCCTCCCTAGTTCCGCTGCTCCTGCTGTCGATATATACTCTATATTCTAGGAGGTCAGGGTCCCCCATAGTTCCGCTGCTCCTGCTGTCGATATATACTCTATATTCCAGGGGTCAGGGTCCTCCATAGTTCCGCTGCTCCTGCTGTCCACATATACTCTATATTCGGTATTCATGGATGAACTGCTCTCAGGCGATATAAGTCTTCTTTGATGTGTGGTAGTCTACCGTCTCTAGGAGGAACAATGTTTGTTACTTGCTATGTATGAAATATTCATACATGAAAGCGAATATTGGTTCCACACTTCTGTGAGTCATATCGAAAATTGAATAAATGTGGATGAATAACGCACACATGGACCCAGACATTTAATTTACCAATCATTTTTCAAGAGAAAGCATAGCCAGTGCAGTAAGCCTGTTTATACTCTTTGTATCTGTGAGAAAACATTTTATTGTTATTAGAGTACGGTATGCATGGTCCAGCCCTGAATACTCCACTTACCTTTAAAGATAGTCTTAATTTGTTGAACTACCCCAATACTATACTATACTATATTATAAGCCCTAATGACCCAGGCAAGAGACCTCCAATGCGTCCTGTCCTCTGCCTCCTTCAACTCCCAGAATTTTCTCTTTCCTTCAAGTCATCCAATATTTGAATCCTCCTTCTTCTTAAGCTCCTCTTTCCCTCAACCTTTCCTTCTATGACCTCGTGCAGAAGACAGTTCCTCCTAAGGATATGTACGATCCAGTTTGCTTTGCGCCGAAGAATCACATCTAAAATGGAACTCTTCTAATCCATTCTTCTTAGGACTTCATTTGTCCCCCTGTCTGTCCACCTGATCTTCTCAAATCTTCTCCAGCTCAACATTCCAAAGCTCTCCAAGTATTTATTTTCCATCTTCCTAAGCGTCCAAGTTTCTGCACCATACAGCGTGATGCTCCAAATGTGGCATTTCATCAGTTTCTCCCTCAGTTCCAAACTCAACTTGCTGGTCAGCAGTAACCTCTTCTTGTTATTGGCTTCCTTGGCCATGGTGATCCTTGACCTAATTTCCTTGGTGCAGTAGACATCCTTTGTCAACAGACTTCCCAGGTACTTGAACTTCTCTACATTTTACAACTACTGGTTTTCAATTTGGATTAGCAAAAAAGATATGATAAGTTTATTTACACTTTCAATAAACTAATATTAATTTCATAATATAAGTAATTATATTATATATAAAGTGACACAAAGTTTAAACAAAAACGTCTTTTTTTTTAAACTACACCAGAATACCAATCAAAATAAAGATAGTTAATTACTTAAAATGATTCATTCCAACTGTTCGGGTTACTCTCGACTGAATAGTCAACTCATTTGATTTTAGGCTAATAATATATTGTTGTCTAGAAAAATACTCTAACAAAAAAAAATTACGAACCCCTGCCTTGATTGAGGATAGCAGATTTTTCATTTTCTATCCATGAGAATTTTTTTTTGTTCTCTTAAAATAAACAGATTCGCAGATACTAAAATGTAGTTAAAATAGATAATCCCTTAAGCTAATAAAAGTGTTTTTAAGCATTGGTGAATCCCATAGCTTCAGGGTGGAGCCATATTTCCCAGCTGGTAAAATTAATATTAAATAGTAGCCTATATTTAAAAATAAGGATATAGTATAAAAAATGAGGTCAGAAAGGATTAGATGGGCAGGGCATGTAGCTCAATAGTTCGCTGACCTTTATATTTGATAGTTAAATAATTAGCACCAAAAATAATGCAGGGTTTATTTGGGTGATTTTACCGCTACACAAACCAAATAAATTGTTAAAACAGCTTATGCTAATAATGTTTCTCTACTCCATTTATGCCAGGTAGTTTTATATATACTTAAGTCAATCTTATAATAAGTTAATATCCTGAGACATTTCTACAAAATATATATTTCCTAAATAACAGTTAAATACAATTACTATTTGCTATATCTGGTTTATAAACTCAGTCTGTTTACACCTTGCACCAATTCAACCCTGCAAGTACACCCAACAAACTTGCCCGAGCTAAGGCCCAACCAATTTGGACAAACGTCGCTGTCCAACTGACTGGCGAGCCAGTGTGACGTCAACAAGCCAGACACTACGTTCAGAAATCCATCTAGTATCATCCAGAAGGAAAAGGAATGTACTGGAACATGTTCTGGCCTTCCACAGACTTCCAGATGGGGCACATTTTGAAGTTGCAAGAGTGAGACAGAGAGACTATTCTGTTTCCCCTCATCATTCCTCCTCCATCTTCCTTTCCGCCTCTCCTGGGATGTTGGGTGTTTTATATAGGCCGCAGAGTGATTTTTATGGCAAACTTGGCGGCATTAGGAAATGCTGTGTTATTTTGGTAGTAGCCAGTGATATTATAAAAATGTAACCCTTGTCTTCATTATGTTGAAGTATTAGATAATTTACCATCAGGAATATATTCCGACTCGTGTTTATTATATTCATAATGTTTGCAATGTTCAGTAATTTCCTAGAATATACTTTGATTTGTTAGTAAATTCATTATGTTTGGAATATTAGGTAATTTACCATCAGGAATATATTCTGACTAGTTGTTTATAGATTTATATTCTTTGGAATATTTTGTAATTTCCTTGTTTCGAGACAGAAAATATTAGTTAAATATTAGCAAGTTAAAATAGTTGAAAATGTTATATACTGCTAGGTCTATCCTTTCCAATGGTATAAGTCTTTCACATATAGTGCAATCTTTCTAGTTTTGCTTAACGAGAAATTAGAAAGTTTGTGGCTTCCTTGTTTTTTATACTACCTTATAATATAGATAGGGCAGTCACTTTATTAACAAAATAGTACAAATCTAAGTCATGTACATCTTATTTAAATATGAAAGCAATTCTCTCCCTTGTGTATCACATTCGCTTATCGAAACCAGTTTTTATTTACCTTTGTAATTCTGAATATAAAACTTTATTTATTTCTTTATTTACAAATGAACTCTTATTTCCCAATAAACAATATTTATTTAAAACTAACATAACTTGTAGTTGTTTCTTAGCAAACATGTCCTCTCACCTATCCCATTGTTTTTAGATGTCACCGTTCCCTTTGCGGATTTTGTAAAAAAAAGGTGTGCTTCATTTACAAGACCAGTGCTCATTAATATGGATCTAAAATGTATTTTACTCTTCATAATTGATGTTGCTACACATAGCCCTTTAAATCATACCAAATTATAGTTTTTCAACATGTGATTCAAGGGATATAGCACATCCCCTTTGTTTCATGGAGGAATCATTTCTGGCATTGCTGCCGTTTTACATACTTAACACATGGTATAGTTGTGAGATGAAATTTATTAACAATGGTTCATGGGTTTATTCTTTATAACCAATATAATAACAATGTGGTCAAAAGGTGGCAGTGAACTATGATCATGAATATGTCTGCTTCTTATTGTACTTTACTTTACATCCATGACTGTTTCCTACCTGTGGTCAGTTTTATTTCAAGCCATATATTCTCCACTACCAGCTTGCTAGGCCTGTCGTAGCTTCATATGACTTATAATATAACTTCAGACTAGGACAGGTACAACATCCAGCACCCCCCTCGGCCATTAAATTATCACTGTGAAAGGGCAAACCCACATTCAACCAATGATAAATTTTTCGACCATGCAGGAAATCGAACCTGGGACTCTTAGTTCAGTAGACAAACATGTCATCGAATGAGCTAAGGCATCGGATCTTATTGTACTATAATAATCAAATAATATATTCCTAAGAAAAACTTGATTATTTTAAGTTGGTACTTTCCCCTTAAGGTGATGCTAATCTGTGGGAATTTCTAGATGTGTATTTAAACCCACTAGAATGTGACTTACCCGATTCTCCTTCCACCTTAGCCACAACTAACATTTATTATTTATTTATGTATTTTGTTAAAGGAATGGGTAAGTGGTATTCCGGTGGGTTTCAATTTACATTGAGAAATTTCCACATAATTAGCACTGAGAACTTGAGGGATATAATCTTTATAAAGACTCAAATTCAGGAACTTATGCAAGACGAAGATTTGAAGAAAGCATCATTGCACTAAAACTAAAAGCATTGCAAGCTTTAAAATTGATTTTTGTTAGGGGTCTGCGAGCTTGGGGTTTTCCATTGATGTCGAACTTGAGTAGAGTATTTCAAAAATCTTTCAAGTTCGAGTATATTCATAGCTTTAAAATGTTAAAATATATATTTGTTTACTTTAAAGTTAAATAGTAGGTTATATTTAAAATGTCATTGGTCAAAACAAACATAAAATGTAAATACCACATCTTTAAAATATGAGATTTTAAAAATTAATGAAACCCATACAATGTGTTCTTAAAATATGAATGACACTCATTTTTATAAATAGTAAATAATAAAGAGATTAAAAAACGGACGCATTGGTTTTTAAATAATTTTAAATAGCACTTTTAAAAAATGTAAAATAACTACAACACTCAAATAAAAATACAATAGAAAAATAATCAAAATGGTTTCAAAACTCGTCTTTAAATACATTACAATTATACTAACAATAATAAAACTCTACAATAATATTATAAAGAGGAAAGATTGTTTTTTTGTTTGTAATGGATAAACTCAAAAACTACTGGACCTATTTTAAAAATTCTTTCACCAATATAAAGCTACATTATCAGCGAGTAACATAGGCTATATTTTATTTTGAAAATGTAATTTATTCCTCATAAAAATGTCGATAGTTCACTCATATTGTATGGTAGAGTCTATGATGATTCTTCAATATGTGTGTTGAAAATAATAATGTGTGTGTGTGTGTTCATAAAAGTGAAATTTTAATGAGCTCATATTTTCCCAAAATAAGCACCCAAAGCTTTAATTACCCTATAAAAAAATTATCTCAAGACGTCATAAATTTGATATGTTTCATATTTTGGTAATTAGTTAATGAAATAGTTGTGCATAATAACTTCTTCAGTTCCAGTTCCATTCCTTTATGCGAAGATGCGCATGTGTCTTATCATATATGGATTTTCACTACTAAGATCCTACTGTGAAATTTATTTAATACAATTTTTAATGTATATAAAAGAAGTTGTTCATGAATAAAAATAAAAAATAAGATGGTTAAAATAATATTTCTAGTAGACAATATGAAATAGTAAGTGCGTTTTTTTTATTTAAATGTGGGAAGTTTGATCTAATATTTATTACCAATACGTGTTATCAATGTTACATTTTTAATTCAACTGAAATCATAGTTTATGAAATGGGATGTGTAAAAATAGTGAAAATAGTAAGAATTCATTGGTATTTAGTGGTCTACTTAACTATTTTTATTTTTATTGCCTTGTCATGGCAATACAACTACAATCGAAGCTATTCAAAATGGACGGTAATATTGGATTAGTTTACCAGTAGAAAGTAGTTTAAGAGTTCTATTATGTTATTAATGTGAGATTTGATAATGTTTAAGTTACCAAATGATTGATAAGCGACACTACCGATATCATCTGAATTAAATAGCCTATTAGTCAAGGCAAGATAGTTTTTTTCTTAAAATAAATTTACCATCCACTTTCTCAACGTGATAATTAGGAGAAATATCGTATAGATGAATGTATGTACTTTGTAATAAATTGTCTTGTAGCGTTTATGTTAAAAAAAAATGCATAAAAGTGCTGAAAATGGGTATTTTCACTTTAAAGGTGTGAATTTTTTTTCTTTCGAAAAACAAAAAATAGCTTGTGATAGTGGTTAAAAAGACGAAAATAATGAGGCCTAGTCGATTGAAATTGGTTCACAACTTTTTTCAATAAAAAGTCAAAACTGCAAAAAATGGTCATTTTTTGACATTTAATTTTAGAGATTGTAATTGCCATAGGAACTTATTTCGGGGCTTAAATATTAGCTCTTATTGGTGCCTAGCTACAATAATAATTTCGTGCAAAAATAATCATAACTTTTTGTTTGTAGCTTCGGGCGCTCGAGCGGAGAAGTGGCAACGTGGTGGGGGAAGCCCCTCTGGAGGCCGGGCTTCGTGCATTTTAAAGTGGAGTATCTCGCCGAAATATTAATAGTGGGCATATTATTGATGCATAAGAAGCAAATGGTGAATGGCTATATTTGACTATTCACATTGGCATGGTATTATTTGCCATTTTTTAAAATCAAAACTTTGATATTGTCTCGGTGTTTTGGGAACATAAATAACATCAAAGTTAATTAAAAAAATTGTTATTACATTTTTTATTGTTATTGTTATTTTTTTATAAGTATTACATACAAAGCTATAGGTTTGGATCATGCATAAATATGAATGTAAATAAAAAAACATGAGATTTTGATTACTAAACACTTATTTTATTTTTTAAAATAATTTAATACTGTAATAATAATATATAAAAAAAAAGTTTATTTGACACTCAAAACATTTATTTAATCTTCCTCATCTACCATCATAACTTTGTATGCAATGCTTATGAAGACTGTTAGCACAAAATAAGAATTATGAAAATAATAACAATATTTTTATTAACTTTGATGTTATTTATGTTCCCAAAACACCGAGACAATATCAAAGTTTTGATTTTAAAAAATGGCAAATAATACCATGCCAATGTGAATAGTCAAATATAGCCATTCACCATTTGCTTCTTATGCATCAATAATATGCCCACTATTAATATTTCGGCGAGATACTCCACTTTAAAATGCACGAAGCCCGGCCTCCAGAGGGGCTTCCCCCACCACGTTGCCACTTCTCCGCTCGAGCGTCCGAAGCTACAAACAAAAAGTTATGATTATTTTTGCACGAAATTTTTATTTTAGCTAGGCACCAATAAGAGATAATATTTAAGCCTCGAAACAAGTGCCTACAACAATTACAATTCCTGTAAAAAAAATTCAAAAATTGGCAATTTTTCATGGTTTTGATTTTTTAAGCGCTATCAAGGGGTATTTTGTGTTTTCCGAAAAAAAAAATCACACCTTAAAAGTGAAAATACCGGTTTTCAGCACATTTAGGAATTTTTTTAATGTAATAGCTACAAGCCGGTTTATTCCACAGTATAAATTCAATTTATATGATTTTTCTCCTATTTATCACGTTGAGAAAGTGGATGGTTATTTATTTTAAGAAATTAATGTTTTTCCGCTATCTTACCTGGACTATATACATACCATTGTTTTTAAAAAATTAATCTATAAATACAATAGGAAGCTTGAAAATGACAAGCCTACAAAACTTTCAATCCAAAACTCAAGCTTTAATATCAAGCTCAGCTCGAAGCTCAAAATCCAAGTACTCACAAAACCACGATTTCTGTAAATTTATTTTGTGACCATCTCCTTCATACAAAGATGGGGTCCAAAAGCTACTAAGTGTAAGATCATAAAATGGGAAGTCTTATATTATTGAAAGTAAATTTCTTACACACACACCTTGACTTTTCTCAAAAACCTTGGTGGAATTAATCATCAGGAAAAACATTTTCATATATTTATTTAATTTATCCTTTTATTGAGGTGTTGGAAAATTGATACACAGGATCTTGGAACAAAGATATGCTGGCAGATTGCTGGCAGATTGCTGGCAGATGCTTTCAGCCCCAATAAAACCAAACGTAACATTTTTTTTTAGTTCTGTGTCTTACTAAATGTTCAAGTTATACGCCATCAAATGTTAATGCATAACACTGTGTGTGTGATGTTGATATTTCATAGCAATAGTATGGTTAGTCAAATTATTATAATTATAGTGTATTTTAATTGACTTCACTAGCTTCATGTACTGTCTCATTGTGCGTGTCTACATTATATGGGAAGTTTAGATGTCATCTTTTGAAAACTAGACATGCTGGAATAAAAGTGAAAATACAGTTGAAATTAGCATACTAAATAGTGAATAAAAGTTTTTCTCAAATCTTTAACAAAAGGAAAAATGTTTCATTTTGCTGTAGTTTTTGTGTGCTCAAAAATTATTACTAGAAAATAAACTACTACAAGAAGGTATTTTAATATGACCTGACTTAATGTACAAGTATAAAATATGATTTTGATTTAATATTCTTAAGCAGAATTATTAACTTTAAAAATAATATTTAATAATTGTATTAATTTAGCCCTTTTTTATTTAATGAAAATAATAAATTAATTCAGTTGGCATGCATGGTGGCAGAAATTTTGTGTGGCCTTCAATAACAATATTTTACTTTCAAATTTTAGTCTTATTTATAGCTAGAAAAAATATACTACTAAAATACAGTAATGAGAAAGTTTTAATAGTTAAAGAATTAATCTAACGTTATTCCCCTTTCTGTGAAGTTTTATTAAATTAATTATTGCTTTCTTCCACGGATTTCATGCAACTCCAGTGAGTATAAAATTATTATGTTACTACTTTAATTGGGTTTCTGCATACATGCAAAACAATTCCCTCATATGGTACAAGTGTAGCAGTCTGTCTGGTAGAATCACTCACGTGTGAGTTGGATGAAAGACTCGATTACTGTGTTCTACCTTCATGGTTTGTCTAGTTTCAAGAACTAATATTGGACATCAATTTATTTAACTTAATATTTAATTTTCCCTTTTTCCTTATATTTTATTGCATCCCTCCTGGCTATGAAGTAATACTGCTCACTTGTTTCAAATCTCTGCCTAGTAACTAGTCATCTTCAAAACAATCATTCAAATTTAACATCACACCAGAGATGAGTTTCAATCAGGAGCCATTTCAAATTCTTCAGTAAAAAAACAACTATTGTTTTGATGACTACAATGAAAAACTTGTGGATGAAAGGTGAAAACTAAAACAAAACAAAATTAAATTAAATAACAAACATGGACTACAAAAATGTATTTTATTGTATTATTGTAGTGTGTATTGTACATGCATTGTATTAAAGATGTATTTAATTATCTTGCTACTTTTTAACAGACAAACCATTTATAGGGAAGATACCATAAAGAAAACAAACATGTGTGCCGATTAAAAAACTTTTATACTATAGAACTATTTTGTGTTGAGACATTTTCTTTTGGGGTTAGTGGTGCAGATGTAACAATGTAAATTTTAGTGTATAAATGACACTATAATCTCCTTATGGAGACTTTTCTAGCAACAAGTTCACCACCATTATTTTCCATGAGTAGCGCAGAGTAAATTAAAAATAAACATCAGAAGTTACATAACACTTTTGGGGTCTATTTAAACAAAAAGCATTTATAATAGAATATGAATTTATAAAGTGGAATGGACCTATTTTCCAATAATTATGGAGAATCGTTGACATAAAATATTGTACACTCCATTTAGATTTAAAGTAGTCATTTTAACTTGATAAATTGCACAATGCACAAACTTATAAGCTGAACTATGGTGAAGCCAAGCAAGGTAAGCTTACTAGTTTTTATGATGGACAAACAATATCTCATTTAAATCAACAAGCATTCAGTAATAAAATATAAAAGTAAAATTACTCATTAGACATTACAAATGTCGATCCTATAAGGGTTTGTAATAAAACATATGTAAAGTCTTGTGTAGCAATGCTTAACAGCAATATGATTTAGATAGCCTGACTTACTAGAGATGGATAAAAGAAAAGTGTTTTTACTGGCAAATGTGTACAAAGATGAGTCTGATTTGCAACAGCAACAAAGCATTGCTATATCAGCATTTTAGTAATTTTAAAAGGACCTCCAAAATGTTTAATTTTATATAAGGTTATAGTTTAAATTATTACAATTGTGTCTTGAAATATTCAACTAAAGGAGATTTTGCAGGTATAATTATTTATTTATTTATTTATTTATATGAACAATAAAATAGCAAGAACTTCTTTATTAACATCAGCAGTGTTGCATTTACGTTAACAGTTGCAATAGTTTAAATAGAGTTCTCAAAAATAAATAAACTATTAACACCTCAATGCCAAGATAAAGTGGTGTATTTGTAATATTGTAAACGCTGTAGGCGTATATAACAAGAGAAATGTGTACTCTCTGTTGAATTACATCTTCTGCTAGATTAAATATTTTCTATAAAATATGTAAGTAAATCAAATGGATACATACCACATGTGGAACAAAAATACATGGAGGTTTTGTCCCGTTTATCACAGTTGGCGCAAGGAGGATTCTCAGCATTTGCCAAGTCTATGAGCTGTCTCATGAGAAGATCTGCTGGAGGAAGAGTCGTTCCATCCCTCAACATTGTCTGCTGTCTGAGATACAATCAAATAAATATTAATTTATCTTATAGTAATCTGGGGTTGGGGTATTAACATTTAATATAATTTAAATTATGTCAAATTTGGAATAGAAACTTTTAATTTAATTTAGTGTTACTGCCCACCTGAGATTTAAGATGGAATTAAAAGATTTTAAATGTAGAAATATATTAAACATGTGCCAATGGCCAACAGAAAACGATTTAACTTATATGGAATTTAATTAGAATTTCATAAATTTTATTGGAATTTGAATTTATATCAGTTCTTGGTATATTTTGATTACTCGTATCTAATCATTATCTTCATTAACTATTTCAAACCTATGGCCAGGTCATTTTTGTAAAATGCCTTCATCTCCCTCTGTCCTTCCGCCATTCTTCCTCTTGCACTCTCTTCCACTCTCAATTACACACGTGCTGCTTTATGTTCTTCCCATATCTTCCTTGGTCTCTTCCCTACATACTTCATATTCCTTAATCTTCTTGGAATCCTCTCCCTTTCCATCCTCATTACGTGGCCATACCATCCCATCCTTACTTCAACTAACTCATGAGCCCCCTGTACCCAAACTCTTGATCTCACATCTTCACTCCTAATCCTATCTCGTCTGGTGACAGCTAACATGCTCCTCAAAAATTTCATACCCATGGCCTCCATTTTCTTAGTTTCTCTTTAATCCAAAGTCCAAGTTTCCGCTGCATTCGTAACTATGGGTATCACACCTGTAGAAAAACATTCACAGCTGCCCTCGTCTTGCTGTATCTTCTATGCTGCCTGCCCGCCCCCCTTTGCCTCAATCATACTAGTAAGATACTTATTTCAACTCTACTCCATCCTGTTCTATCACCTTTCTTGGCCTTGTTCTCTGCTTTATCCTCACCATCACTTTACTTTTGGCCCTACTAAATTTCATTCCAAATTTGTTCACCTCTTCATTCTTCCATTCCTGCAACTGTTCCTGTACTTTCTATTCCCCCCCACATCATCAAGTCATCTGCAAACATCATTGCCTTCATTTTGTCCTCACCCAGTTTCCCTGCCACTCTAGTCATGATCATTTCCATCACCAATACAAATAGTAATGGTGAGAGGGCACTTACCTGCTTGACTCTATTTTTTAATTGGAATCACTCTGTCCACCTTATCTCCATCTTTACACAGCTCACATTATTATCATACATATTCCTAACTCTCATTGCCACTCCTTTTTACACTCCAGCCTCCTCCATTGTGTTCCATAAGTTCTTTCTATCCACACTATCATATGTTTTTTCTACATCCAATGTAATTCTTCATACATTTATCGTTCATTGACACACCAGTGTTATGCCTCTGTAATGTTTACACCTGTTCCTATCCCCTTTCTTGAATATTATTAATATAATACCTTTTGTCCAATCCTCTGGCACTTTCATCTCCCTCCACACTCCCATTGCTACTCCATACCACCACTGTACAACCATCTCTCTTGTTGCTTGAGTTCATCCACTTCTGGTGCCTTTCCCTTCCACATCCTTTACAAAGACTCTTCTACCACCTTCCACGTTAGCTCTGCTACATCCTCCTCCATCTCAACACCTAATTTCTTCTCCTCTTCTTTTTCCTTCAATACCAATCCTTCCCTCTCTGTGTTCAACAATCTCTCAAAATATGATCTCCACAGCTTCTTTACCTTATCATCCCTCTCCATTATCCTTCCCTTCTTATCCATCATTCAGACCTTTTTCCTCCACCTCTGGATCACTTGACTAGACAATATCTCCTTGCTCCCTCCCACATCAGTCTGTAGCACCTTTGTCCACTCTTCCATCCATGTTTGTCTCCCTTCTCTTACTATCTCTTTAGCATTTCTCTTTTTTTCCTTATAATTATCCTCAGTCTCTCTTGTTCTTTTAGTGAGACATCCTCTAAATAATTAGTTCTTTAGCATTCACTGCTTCCTTTACCATTTCGTTCACCATGGTGTTTCCTTTCTTCTTCTCTTTCCGCTCATTCTTGTGCATATCTCCTCTGCCTCTTTCACCATGCATTATCTAAGAGTGGATATTCAGCTAGTAGAGTTCCAAGTAAAGCTATTAAATTAGGTAAGATTATACAAAGTTTGGAAATAGGCTATAGTAATCATTAATGTAATAATCATTTGAGTGTCAAAATTGATTAATTAGAAATTACAAGTTCACTCATCAGTGTAATTAGATATTAGTGGCAGTGGTGGCTGTTGTAAACATTTGGTGGTGAGGTACACCCATAGGATGACGTGAATTAAGAGGGTAAAGGGGGTGGGGGTGAATTAACAGGGATGCCTTTAAACACTATTGAGATGCCTTTAAAAACTATTGAGATGGGCTAAGAAAACCATAGGGATAGATCACATGTGGAAAACCACACCCTCTAAGCCCTCTCTTGTCACCAATAATCCAATCTAGTTCAAGCATCATGTCTTAAAATATGTTACCACAAGTGAGGCTAAGGGATGTTTCCTCTGGAAATTACGGTTGTGAGTGTAAATAAAGTGTTCACTCGATCTAGCACAATAAGATTTCTATTTTTAGATTACTACATTTTGGAGGGTAATTTGCCCTAGTACCCACTCCATACATATCATCTGCCCCTGATTAGTGAGAAATATCGGTGCTAGTCACAACGTTAGTATGTGATGTTAAATCAACACAGTGCTAAACTTAGCCCACCGAGATAACAATGGAAATTGGTGTACAAGTTGCTTTGAGAATAAAATAAGAAAATAATACTTTTTTTTTTGCAATCATGTTTTCCTACCCATTTGGATTACGTGCATTTGAACTAATTAAACTAATGTGTTATGGAGGAGAAAGTTTGAATTTAGAGCAAGTTTACCTGCATGTATGTGTCAGTAGAGTGGAAAATAATTTAGGAAAACACTTCAATAAGTCCAACCTGGACTCGAACCTCAATCACCGTGTCATCAGCAGACCAATCTGTTGTGAGGGTAATGGCTTGAGCCTTTTGGCTACCTAAGTGGGTAAAATTATTTTAATTTATTTAAAATTAAGATAAAGTGGGGTAAGTGTAATCACAAAATCATCAGGCCGAGTAATATTCTGTTATCTATTTAACTACTATTCTGTGCTTTTGATTTTTATGCAGCATATTTTGTTATATTAGGGGGAAAAAATAAGTTAGAATCATGGCTGGTTTTCTTCATAAAAAGAGTACATAGAAAGACTTAGGGAAGTGAAAAATGCTTTAAAAATTGACATTTCAACAAATTTCTACAAATTTAAATCATCCATTTTCTTTAAGAAGTTATAACCTTTTCTGTGTATCTTAATATAAAATTATTACTATACATCGGAACATACACCCTTACCTAATCATAGCATTCCCTTATGGGGTAAGCGAGGAAATGTGCATACAGCTCTTTCATTCTTAAACTCTTAATGTTTCTCTTTTTCACACATTCATTTATAACATTTAGCCACATATTGTATGGCCTACCCCTTCTTTTTGATCCGCACACTCTACCTTCATATATTTGCTTCGTCACTCAATACACTATCATCCTCTCATCAAGTTCAAACAAACGCAAGGCACTTCTTTCCCATTGACTTAATGGATTCCCTTTCAAACCTCACTCCTTCAGCCCCCATTCATCACTGACTCTGTCCATACGAGTTTCTCCACAAACATTTCTTAGATATCTCATTCCAAC